>KZ070763.1:11941-45486 GCA_002091845.1 Anopheles cracens
TTTCGCGCTGTTTTCCCAAAAACAGAATAGTATTATAGTAGTGTTTGTTATTCCTACTAGCTCTTTGCGAGGATTGACATGAAATTGTGTTGGTTATATTCAGTTGAATATTTACAGTTCTTTGTTTGATGTTTTTTTCTATTTTTTTAAATTTATATATTCCTTTGAGCACCATATTGGTCCAATTCGCCACCTTTTGTAGGAGATTTTCTTAGTTTTTTGTCCTCTTTAGGTGATTCGCTGAAGGATTGTAATTATCATGAATGCAGCATGGATTGGAGATGCAGATTATTTTTGACTAACAATGTTGCTTTAATCTTCAACTATTATTTCCTTATCTCTTACTCCCTCTTACCTTTTTCCAGCTCTTTTCAAAGCAACATTTGTCGGAGCCAAAAATAGCAAAGTTGGAAAACTACTTGTACTTATGTGTATAAAACTAAAATAAGATGCAGGTGTATTTGGTTTGGGGTAGCCGGCAGAATCGGTATCACGATCACATCTGCACCGCGTCTCCCTAGCACTCCTCTCTTAGCAAACAGGCTATTGTAGTATCGTTAGTCTAGCGGTATCACGATCACATCTGCACCGCGTCTCCCTAGCACTCCTCTCTTAGCAAACAGGCTATTGTAGTATCGTTAGTCTAGTAGCCCGTTTCACTGCATTTTTTACGTACATAAAAAAGAAAGGGTATCTGTTATGAAAATTGACCCTTGAATTTTTATAGAACAAAGTTTCTGATCAAACTATTAGGATTGCTGGAATGAAGTTTGCTTTTCAGATAGCTGTGCGCTGCGACACGGTGCGGATGGAAGGCAAATCTGAACAACATCGAATAAAATACAATATTTTTGCTACTAAACTTCTCTATTTGTTTACACACTAATTCAAAATGTTTGATTGCATTGAGTTGTGCTTGCCGGTTCGAAAACCAATTTTGATAAACACATCAACATCTGATAGTGATCATGAATTTATTTCTAAACATAAAAAATGAAATTTATATCAGTTTCCAATTTTTATGATATTCCGGAAGAAATAACATACAAATGTTCTGAAGCGTGTACCGTTTTTTAGAAGAGATTTTGTGCCCAGGTGAATAATGAACGATCAGACTATTCTGAATGAGGGTGAATTACAATGTTAAAAAACTTCAAATGTTGGTTTGTATTGTTATAAATTATAGAGAAGCTTACAAAAATACCACTACTGAATTAATACAAACATTCAAACAGTCAGCCTTGCTGCGTTTTTGAGAACCGCCATTAGGTGGTCTGTTAACATTGAACAAACAGTGAATAAGTGGAATTGTTTTCATTGAACATTTCTATACCGATTGGTGTCCCGGATGCACAAAGTAATGATGCTTAACGTTTTGTGGACAGAAAAAAGCGATCGGTACTCGGTTACCCGGTGAAGACGCGTACGCAGATTGTGATGACATTCCTCGTGCCGGTGATCTTTGAGCTGATGGTGTACATCGTGCTGACGACGGCAGACATTCTCGTCACGGTGGAGCACTTCCGCAACGGGAACCCTTCGTGGGGATGGTTCACACTGTCGCTTATCTGGTTACCTTCGCTGGTCTGCTTCTGCTCCATCGTATCCACCCCGGAACGATGGCCTGAGCAAATTGGGTGCGACAAACGGACCGGCCTGTTTCTCTTCCACAACGTCGTCATTCTGGTGTTCTTTCCCCTGGCCGCTCTCTATCGGTAGGTTGAGAAGGTTGTGTAGCAGGTGAAAAAACTGTATGACTCACAGCTAACACGTCTGTTCTGTTTGATGGTGTAGGTTCAATAGGAGAATTTTCTGGAGCGTTGAAGCGCTTTTCCACGATAAAAACTCCTACGGCCGCGTGCAATCGGTTGCGAAGATTATGGAAACGTCTCCCTGCGAGTTGTACCACTTCCTGCAGGCCTTCCTACAGGCGGCCCCCCAAATGATGCTTCAACTGTACATCCTACTGCGGGACGGAACATTTCGCAACTTCGACACCGTCACGGTGCAGGTGATCAGTATCGTCTTCTCGTTCCTTACCATGGCCACCATCATCACCACGTTCCAGCGCTTCGAGAGCCAGAAAATCGTCGGTCGCTGCTATCCCTGGAGCACGCCAGAGCAGACGACGACACGGCGCAAGGAACTGGCCCGTGCGACTAGCACGGTCGAGTCGGCGCTTGTCCTCCACCAGACGCCCTCGATCGCACCGGAAGCGGATCCCATCGTGCCGAACATTATGCGCAACTTTTACTCGCGCTACGGCAGTGAGGGTGAAAGTGGATCTACCAGCAACTCAAACGTGATGCCAACCAGTCCGCGCAAAACGTTGAACGTGGATGTGATCAACTTCGATCGGCAGCATTCGAAAGCCCACCACGATCCGTACGTGAACTTCACTGACGACGACAAACTGCATGTCTCGGACACGCTGGACAGCGGCGAGGTGAAACTCCGAACGACTGGCCGAAGCGTTAGCTTCAAGCTACGTGATACCATCGAAGAACTCGAGGAGATGGACCACTACTTACGCAGCACCGAGGACATCCGGAACATGACGGACGACAGCGACGACGAGTACCTGAAGCCAGACGGGTTCGACCAAACACACCCCAGCGCGAGCACCTGTGCGCGCCACCTTCTCCCTTGCGCTTATCGCTCGCACCCGGTATAGCGCGCCCTCCACGACCTCAACAACACAGCCGTTGAGTCAGCACGGTGCGAAACCACCTACCTGCGATAACGAAGCACGCACCACGAAATGGAAGATAGGACAGAATTCGTTTGATCGCAGCTGGGCGTGCATCGCGGCCGTGTAGTGTAGCAAACGTCAAAACTTCTTGTGACTCTGAGCGGCACGCACACGATGGACGTTCTCGACGGTGTGCCGCGATCGGTACTCGGTTACCCGGTGAAGACGCGTACGCAGATTGTGATGACATTCCTCGTGCCGGTGATCTTTGAGCTGATGGTGTACATCGTGCTGACGACGGCAGACATTCTCGTCACGGTGGAGCACTTCCGCAACGGGAACCCTTCGTGGGGATGGTTCACACTGTCGCTTATCTGGTTACCTTCGCTGGTCTGCTTCTGCTCCATCGTATCCACCCCGGAACGATGGCCTGAGCAAATTGGGTGCGACAAACGGACCGGCCTGTTTCTCTTCCACAACGTCGTCATTCTGGTGTTCTTTCCCCTGGCCGCTCTCTATCGGTAGGTTGAGAAGGTTGTGTAGCAGGTGAAAAAACGACCTTATCTGTCGAGTTATAGAAGAATAATCGTTTCATAGTTGTGGCTTGAGTTTCTGCGATATACAAATATAAAACGTTTAAACATCAAGTATATAAACCAAGTAAAAATAAACAAATATAGTTGCCAATCGATTAACAACAGAAATAAATAAAATGATTAATAAGAACTAGCACAATACACTTTTATACTGGTACACATTTATGTCCTTCTTTGTTCTAAAACTATCGTACTGTTATCGTGTACGAGACGATGGCCTTGTGTAGAATTAGTACTAGTCTTTGTATGGCCAACATACAAAGTAAACCATTATTATGTTGCTAAACAGAGTTTCTCACAATTCAAACAGGACATAGCAAAAATTTCACTATAAAAATAGGCAAAATAATATTTCTTCTGGATGCTAAATCCCTCTAGCTGCTCTAATAGTCCATTCATCATAATCCCTGGCTTATTGTCGTGAGTGTCTAGAATTAAAAGTGATCTATTACCAGACATCGTTGTCCCGATCGCCATGCGCGCGGCAGAAGTAGCACTGGCCGTTGGCCGTCGAAAAAACCCTCACCCACTCGGGCAAAACAAAATCCTCCGCTTGTAGCTCCCGCTTTTGCGGTTGCTCTCTTGCTGCTGAACTGCACTCAAGTGGCATCAAGCATGCGAGGCGAACAACAACAAACCAAAAAAAAAGCACCGAAAAAACAACCCGGAATGGAAAGATGTTTAATAGTGTTTACAGGCCATAAACCAGGACATGGGTTCAATAAATCGCACTCGAATTGATGGGCTTCTGGTTCATGAGTTCTCGATCTCCGGTTGCCGGTGAAAGTGGCATTTTTATGCGTATTTTAGCTGTTTCGATGCGAGCGTGTGTGTGTGTGTTCGTATGTCTGTGCTACCGCCAGGATTATGGTAAGGTGGTGCGCAATACGGTTGCCCCCGGATGGAGCCGGGTTTCGAAATTCGTCGAATGTGCGCGGGATGGCTAAAGCGGGCGGGCGATAATACAGCGCTCCAGTGGTCGCCATCATGTTGACGAAACATTTTGCGATACGGCAAAGTGGCACGCAGGGGGTGGCGATCTGGGCGGTGGAAGATGGTAAGGCGGCGAACACGAGCGTAGTTCTTTGTGGTCTTTACCGAAGCCGTCTCATCAAATCACCAGCGGTCATAATCGAATTTTGCTGTTTATTCAGCACTTTTTGCCCCATCCCGGTCCGGCTCACTGTAAAGCCCATCAACCTTCTGCCCATCAAACCGCTCCCGTCGGCTCCCGGCTCGCGCGTTCGGCAGCCAGCTTGGGGTTGGGGTGGCCGAAGTCATCGATGCTGGGAGGAAATAAAAAATCCCCAATAAGCCAGCCTCGGCGAAACGCTAACGATGTTTAAATCCCACTTACTTCGGCGGGGAGGCCGCGTCCTTTTGGGCCAATGACCAGATTCCCGGCTCGCCGGATGGTTGAGTTTCATTTTAAGCGTTTCGTGCGGCCGACCAAAATGCGAAAGATGCCGCCCGAGCTAGGCCCGAGCCCGAAAAGTGACCATTTCCGGGTAAACAGTCCGGTCCTCGCCGTAGGGCACAACGTGAGGGATGGTGAACGATGAAGCGTCCAATAATTTTCAACGCATTTGCCGCGTTTGGCCGTGCAACGGTTTTGGGCGTCACTGCTGTCATGGTGGGGTGGGAGGATAATACTCTCGCTCTGGCGGCTAAATGTAGGGCGTGAAGGAAGCTATGTCGGCGAGGTTGGGATAACACTGTAAAGAATTTGATTATTTGCTAATGTCCAAAAACTAGCGTGTTCAGTTGGGCGGGAAAATAAATTTGGCCTACGTTTTGCATTAAAGCGATAAATTTGTCTTACTTGCTGATGCGTGTTTCTGTTTGAAAAATAAATGAAAAAGCTTCCCAGCGTTGTTTTACCGGGCTAACATCGGGGGTTGTATAATACTGTGTTTACTTTTTTGCCGCCCGCTGGCCCGATCGGACCCGATGGAAATATTAGTGTTGCTTCATCAGCACGCAATTTTTCATTCTCACAATAAATAAGACACGGCCGTACCCATCACCGGAACAACCGCTGTAAAGCCATATCCCGGCATGTAAGGATCTTCCACGTCGCTTCCAGCTGGGCCAGGCTCTGAGGATCCCTGCGCTGGCATGTGCTGCGACGGTCACCTAGCTGGAAGCATATGGTCAGCGGGCCGATGATGACGATCCGATGAGGCAATTTGGGTAAACCGAGACCGACAACGTTAGTTTGATGGAGCATCCGGAGCTGGCCTTCGCTTCCGGATGAGCTCGAGTTCAAGATGAATGGTCCCGACCCGAGAAGACGTTTATCGACCCAACCGGCCCGCATGGCCGGTGGTCTGGCTCCGATTCGTCATCGGCCGACGCGTCCTATTGGGCACGTCCAAGGACTTGCCCACGATTGATGGATGTGGTGATGACTGGAGAAAATTTATACCAACACTCTGGCGTGTTGCTGGAATCGATTCTGTTCTTATGGTATCTTTTTTCCCCCGTTAACGGCGGCCGAGGATGAGCCGCAACTAATGGTTCTAGAATTCATAAAGAATTATATGACGTAGTACGCCGCGCTTTGGTCTTGGGTCGTCCATTGCGTGAAAAAAGCAATATTAACTTGTTTGTTAGTCGAGAAACATATAGACACCATGTTGGACTTCAGGTATCAAGCATAGGGGAATACTAGAATTGAGAACATTTATTTATAGTTAGATTTGCTGGACCACAAATAGATTCTCGATTGAATTCGTTAAATAGTAAAGTTGAAATCTAAACAGACATCTCAACTTTGAAGCTTTTTTACAAAAGAGTCACGCGGCCGTATTAGTGGAATAAGTAGCATTAAATCATGATGGAATCCTGCGGTTACATCCCATGTGAAGTAATCACAAGCCACTTGAGGTCAAAAAATCAACCTTAGAGTAGATTCTTTTGGAAATTGTAGAAAACCGCTGTAACGTTTAACATTTTTTAGTGTAATGTTGTTGATCTTACATTTTTTAATTTTGACGTCGGTAGCATTTTACTTGAAGAGGCGTGGGAGGAAAAGGGTAACTCATTATATATATTGAGGAATTGGAATATATTGAAAAAATAAAGATTATGTTTTGTAAAAAACATATTTTGGAAAAACTAAGTTTGCAACAGCTAGTCGAAAAAGGATAATTTAAAAGCCATTCATGCTTGAAACACTGAAACAAAAGAACGAAACATGGGAACAGGAAAGTTTAAGCTAAATCGAACACCGGTATCTCGTTCACATCAAGCGGGACAGGTCTGTGGTTTCACGTTGCATCACAGGCGTCCAGCGAACAATTTAACCGCATTAATTCTTTTAATTTTGCCAATTTTTGGGCGATTTGAGCTTCACCCTCGCCCGGACGTGGTCCGTCAAAGGACTAACTACCGAGCTAGTGCGGACGGGTAAATGGGTCGTGTAACTATCTCAAATCAAATATTTACATTTGATTATGGAAAGTAGCGGTGGGCAAAGTTTACTCGTCAGCGCGACAGTGGCCCACCCCGACGGCCGGTTGTGACCGTGGCAAGGCTGCAACCCTGCTGAGGACGACCATAGGTCAGAGCCCGGTTCCCGTGCCCTCACGGCACGGGCCGAAGTTGGTGCTTTGCGGTTGTTTCGCCGTCGCCGTGCTTGAGGAGGTCCGTGTAATTAACTTGGTTAGTGCAACAAGCCATCGGTTGTGGTGTGCCATCGTTAGGGGTCGCAAACGATTGGGAACCCGGCGATAGAGGGCGCCTCGGCAACTAAACTCTCCTTTCCATGTGCGTCATAAATCTGACTAATCCCAAACACCATTAAGCATCGTCATTAAGCTGCCGGGTCCAAGCCATGTGAGTGTGTGTGTGTATGTGTGCTTCAGAAAGGATCAGGGTTTATCCACAATGCACGCTAAAACTGTAAGCGAAAAATGTGAACGATGGAGTTGCATACGAACGAGCGGTAGACAAAACCCGTGCGAACGCTCGAATGTGTGGTGTGAGGTACAACTACGGCTGCTGTAATTGTACAACAAATCAGAGGTTTAACCTCGGCACGGTGAAGTAACAGTAACACGGCACGAACTCTTTACACTCGCTTTAGGGGAGTTTTAGAAAAGCCAGTCTTTGTGCTGCGCTGCAGAGTACTATGAGCAGCCCACTGAAGGTGGATTAGTGTGGAAAAGGACTAAACGGTTAAAGAACAGTGAGCTGTTGTTAAGATCATAGAGAACAATGTCGTGAAAAAACACTAAAGAAACGATGAAAATATGGAAAAGACTCTGCCACACTGAGAGGGGAAATGCGTTGAATAAATTATAATCATATAGGTACTAACAACCTAGTGGGCGTGTGATTAATAATTTAACATTTTTTGCACATACAGCATCCTTCATCTATTCTTGAACACTGCCGTGAGTTACATGAATTCGTAGCCAATCGACCCAATCGTGATTTCTTCTCACTCAGTGTTGAAATCGTTACATCCGCTAAAGAAATGCAATTTTCCGAGCATGGAATCCATCTTCTGTTTAACACGTAGGGTGCCATGGCTATCATTTTTGGTAGCCAATGATGTTTCCTGGCAGGCCATGGCTTTCATTCTTAAGAGCCACCTCACATGATTTTTAAAGTGTTATTTCTTCTAAACAAAAACTATTACCGACAAACCGTTCGGAAGTTTTAATGGTTTGTTATTTTTAAAGCTTAGTTTGTGGTAGGTTTGCGCAAACCTATGGTTAAACTAACTTTATAAGCATTTTTGTAGACGACCAGTGAATCACATTTGAACTGCTCTATCCCTTTCACTAGTGCCAACGAGCGTCTATTGTGTGAGTGAGACGAATGCAACGGCAGCTGCTTCTTGCAGAAAAACTAAAGAGTGAAATGTCTATGTTTATTGTTTGTAAATTATAAAAATCTTTACGCATTATGTTTTGGACAATTAGCATGAACAAAATAATATAAATGTATAGCGTAACTAAACTACTTCAGCAAATTTCAAAGCTAATAGAAATTAAACAAAAAACAATAAAAAATTTATTCATTCATTGCGTTGGTTATACTGTTTGTCTAGTTGGTCAGTACATGGAGACACTCTAGATAACAATCGAAATCACGAATTCGAATGTAATTGTTTACCATGAATAGTAACACAACTTTGCAACATCTTTTATTGTGCATTTTGTTTTACATAAAACCACCCACTCACGTTGTGATTGATTGAAAACAAATGCACTTTTTCACCCTAACCAGCAGAGCTTTTTCCACGCCTAGATCAATCGTGCTTAGCCCAACTCCAAAAATTGATTTAACAAAGCAAAACAGTTAGCGCAAGCTGGAATGAAAAACCAATCGAGGCTGTACGGTTCCGCTCGTAGTAACGTTATCGTGTTATAGTGTGGCCGCCTGATTGCAGAATGATGACTTCATGTGTTACCACATCCCGGAGCCTGATGGTGCATCCGATGCGTTGTTATTGCTACCACCGTCGCCGTTGGGCTGGTGTACGTAATGTGGTTTTGCTAGTGACGGCGCATAGTTCTGCCGTACGGATTACGGAACCCATTTATGAGACGGGATGTACGGGGGCGAAATCTGGATCCCTCTTTTTTTTTGTTTTGCTGTCGCCGTTGTTACGCGTGTCCGGGCAAACGTTCGGTGCACTGCGCAGGATGAATCTGATGTATGTATGGTTATTCCATGATTGTATCCCTATCGTTCCGATGATTCTCGTGAAGATGAATGGGAAAGAATGGATTCGAAAAGTGAGAAAACGAGAGCAAAGTGATGGAGAGCGAGATAGTGCAGCAAAAGCAAAAAAAAAATACACTCACGTATATTCAACATCCGGTCAAACGCCGTACAACCCAGGCGCCTGTCGACAGGGCAGCTGCAGATCGTTTGGGGGCGATTGTTTTATCACGATTAAATTCTCCCACCTCCCTCGAAGGCGGTGGTGGGGCGGGCGGGAGCACTCCGTGCCACATGATGGCGTCAAACCGCAGTCGGTCGACGCTGGTGCGATGATGAGTGCTGATAGCTGTAAAGGATGGATCACGATTCCCCGAAACCGGGGGCCCGTTGCGTATTCGGTCACTTGTGTTTTTGTTTCTGCGCTGGTACGCACGGGAGTGTAAGCTTTGCCGTGTTTGTGTGGGTGTGTGTGTGCGCTACTGGTCCGTCTTGCTTCCAAGCCTCGTTTGATCCATGGCAAGGCATCGGTGAGAAAAATGTGCCGATATGATTTACGCTTCATCTCTCATCGTGTTTTATGACCGTGTCGGAGATTTGTGCTTTTCAGCTTTGTCCAAAATGGTGTAACGTTTGTCATTTGTGTTCGTGGTGGTAGCCTTTTTTGTCACGTTTTTTTTGCGCGTACGGACGAACGGGACGAACGGAGGGAAAGGATACCCGAACGCATTCATTCTCCGTTCTGATGGCGTAGTATGAATCGGTTTATAGAGGCTGTGTTTACAGATGTGGATAAAAATGTTGGATCGTTGTTGTCTGGTTAATGTTTTTGTCAACTTGAGACATTTCAACTCCTTCTCTACTTCTTCTAATTTCAATTCTTCTTTTGCTTCCTTTCGTTCTCGTTTTTGTCTTCTTCTAATGACTCCTAATGACTGCACATTCCTTGTCTGTTTTGTATTATTACCGATCTATGTATGTCTCATTGTTTATTGTTTATCTTCTTGTTTCTTTCCTCCGGTTCCGCAATTATTTCCTTCTCCCCTTTCCTTTATTTCACATCTTATTAAGCCTATCTTTTTGGTTTTTAGCTTGTAAGTAAATTGTTTGTATTTTTTATCTCTTTCTTTCTGGCGTTATTACACTTGTGTTAGTTTGTAAGACACAGTTTGTTTTAAGTTTTTTGTCCACAATATTTTTTTTTCATAATAATACAAAAATATTAATAACATGTTGAAAATGTACTATATGTAATTAAAAAAAACAATCACAGTCCGGGCGCGGCTGGCGGTGGAGTTTGGTTGCGTGAAAAATTTATTGCGATTTCAGAAGTAAATTGGAAAAGCAATCGTGCGAATAAATTACGCTATCAAAGGGAAAATAGACAACGAGCCGCCAGCGCAAGGCACGAGCGTGCGTTGTGCGTATGGGCTGCACTTGGTGGGAAACGGATTTATCAGTGGAGGGCAATGTGTGTAGGTTTTTTTTATCGAAAATGTTAGCAAAGTAAGTGCATACAGGGGAGTGTTTGTTACAAACACATTGCAATCGGTGGGTATTGATGGTACGAATAAAATCTGGGTGAGATGATTTGCTCTCCAATTGGCGATTGTGTATGTAAATTAAACGTGAATTGAAGGATGCAAATGATAAATTAGGTGTAAACATTTAAGTTAAAAGAGGCTTCATGAGTTTATAGATGTTATTATATTCACATGTGGTTTTGGCTCGAAAATAAAATGGTGTTCTAAACTGCACCGATTTTATGTAATTTTTCATAACTATAATTGGATCATCATTTCGAGTTAATCGAGCTAATGACACTCAAGCAAACTATAAACATAAAGTGATGAAAATTCAAAGGTTATAACAAACAACAACATATTTAAATAGGATAAAAATTAAATGTAAAAAACAAGAAAGAATGCGAAAACTTGTAAAAATATTAACTTTTTCTCATAAGTACTCAAAAAAATATTATCAATACGAGTTTATGGATGATGTACTGTAAAAGGAAATATATCGAATTTCTAGGATATTGTGAAGGCTAGTCTTTCTAAAAATGAAAAAATAACACATTTTATTTAATTTTCCTGTTAGTATTCAAAACATGATTTAATTTTACAATTTCAGATTTCTAGATTACAGTTATTTTAAAATACAAGTGGCAAATATTTATGAAATTGTATAAGTAATATGAATAAGCTGATGTGTATACATAACAGTATTACATTTGTATACTGCACGGCTGTCGGCAGTAGTACAGTTTAGTAGTATAGTAGTAGAAGGAGAACGAAACAAAAATAGATTGAGATGGATAGAAAAAAGAGAGAGATAGAATGCGAGAGATTCACAAAATAGAAATCCTTTTTGATAGATTTGTGAAAGCATGCTTTATCGAACGAAAAATAAATGAAGTAATTTAGAAAAAAAATAAAGATGCATCTTTTGAAAAGTGCGATTATGTGGTGAGTTGCGCATAACTTTACAGCGCATCCTACATGATTACCTAAAAAGCTCTCTACTAATGAAGAAAACAGAGATGTAAAGGTTAGTTGTTCATTGATGTGGAAAAAATAATCAGATAATAAACTATGTATGCTTTTGAAGTACGTCAGAAACAAAATTAAGATATTAGCTGTTGTTAAAAAAATAAAATATTTGTGTTTTCGCACGTACATATTGAATCAAATCAATTGAAATTAACCTGTTGGCTGTGCTCTCATAGCCACTCAGTACGCAAAAGTAATAAAAAACAACTTTTATATTGTCATTTATAAAATCTGCGCTATTGTATAATTGTATGTCTTCATGTTGAATCTTAACTATTATCAATTTAACATTATCGAATGTGAGTAAAGCTGCATATACAACACAACGAAAACAATGCCCTTAAATCAGCTAACCTTTTGCATGCTAACGAAGCCAACTTCCTATGTCTATGGATGTATTGCTATCAGCTGTGGGTTGTCGTTAACTTACCTTTCATAATTGTTCGCTGTTCATAAAGTCGACCGAAGTTTCATATGTCTTCAAATACAACACCCATCATCATACACCAATCCAGTTTAAATGGGTCAATATGTAAAGGCGAGACGATACGATTGAACCGTTGAATATTGTCAACATGATTGCAGACTCAACTAGCCTAAAGACCCGCGACTTATGCAGCACGGACTAATCCAACATATTCCCTCGGTTACTGACGGCTCGATCACCTAATTACCATTTGTTTGTACCAAAGATTTTGCAGCTCATTTGACATGCTGCACCGAACGGGATTCAATCTGCTAAAATAATCTGAAAGAACAATGGTGAGTGTGTGTGTGTGTGGAACGATTCGGTGCATCCGGATCGAACCGTGCATCCGAAAATAGAACATCCCACCGTCGGCGACCGATATTTAATTTTCCTGTTAGTATTCAAAACATGATTTAATTTTACAATTTCAGATTTCTAGATTACAGTTATTTTAAAATACGGTGGCAAAAAAATAACTTAAAAAAAAACTTAAAAAAGTGGCAAATATTTATGAAATTGTATAAGCAATATGAATAAGCTGATGTGTATACATAACAGTACTACATTTGTATACTGCACAGCTGTCGGCAGTAGTAAAGTTTAGTAGTTTAGTAGTAGAAGGAGAACGAAACAAAAATAGATTGAGATGGATAGGAAAAAGAGAGAGATAGAATGCGAGAGATTAACAAAATAGAAATCCTTTTTGCTAGATTTGTGTAAGCATGCTTTATCGAACGAAAAATAAATGAAGTAATTTAGAAAAAAATAAATATGCATCTTTTGAAAAGTGCGATTATGTGGTGAGTTGCGCATAACTTTACAGCGCATCCTACATGATTACCTAAAAAGCTCTCTACTAATGAAGAAAACAGAGATGTAAAGGTTAGTTGTTCATTGATGTGGAAAAAATAATCAGATAATAAACTATGTATGCTTTTGAAGTACGTCAGAAACAAAATTAAGATATTAGCTGTTGTTAAAAAAATAAAATATTTGTGTTTTCGCACGTACATATTGAATCAAATCAATTGAAATTAACCTGTTGGCTGTGCTCTCATAGCCACTCAGTACGCAAAAGTAATAAAAAACAACTTTTATATTGTCATTTATAAAATCTGCGCTATTGTATAATTGTATGTCTTCATGTTGAATCTTAACTATTATCAATTTAACATTATCGAATGTGAGTAAAGCTGCATATACAACACAACGAAAACAATGCCCTTAAATCAGCTAACCTTTTGCATGCTAACGAAGCCAACTTCCTATGTCTATGGATGTATTGCTATCAGCTGTGGGTTGTCGTTAACTTACCTTTCATAATTGTTCGCTGTTCATAAAGTCGACCGAAGTTTCATAGACAACGAGCCGCCAGCGCAAGGCACGAGCGTGCGTTGTGCGTATGGGCTGCACTTGGTGGGAAACGGATTTATCAGTGGCGGGCAATGTGTGTAGGTTTTTTTTATCGTAAATATTAGCAAAGTAAGTGCATACAGGGGAGCGTTTGTTACAAACACATTGCAATCGGTGGGTATTGATGGTATGAATAAAATCTGGGTGAGATGATTTGCTCTCCAATTGGCGATTGTGTATGTAAATTAAACGTGATTTGAAGGATGCAAATGATAAATTAGGTGTAAACATTTAAGTTAAAAGAGGATTCATGAGTTTATAGAGGTTATTATATTCACATGGGGTATTGGTTCGAAAATAAAATGGTGTTCTATACTGCACCGATTTTATGTCATTTTTCATAACTATAATTGGACCATCATTTCGAGTTAATCGAGCTAATGACACTCAAGCAAACTATAAACATAAAGTGATGAAAATTCAAAGGTTATAACAAAAATCGAGCTAATGACACTCAAGCAAACTATAAACATAAAGTGATGAAAATTCAAAGGTTATAACAAACAACAACATATTTAATAGGATGAAAATTAAATGTAAAAAACAAGAAAGAATGCGAAAACTCGTAAAAATATTAACTTTTTCTCATAAATACTCAAAAAAATATTATCAATACGAGTTTATAGATGATGTACTGTAAAAGGAAATATATCGAATTTCTAGGATATTGTGAAGGCTAGTCTTTCTAAAAATGAAAAAATAACACATTTTATTTAATTTTCCTGTTAGTATTCAAAACATGATTTAATTTTACAATTTCAGATTTCTAGATTACAGTTATTTTAAAATACGGTGGCAAAAAAATAACTTAAAAAAAAACTTAAAAAAGTGGCAAATATTTATGAAATTGTATAAGCAATATGAATAAGCTGATGTGTATACATAACAGTACTACATTTGTATACTGCACAGCTGTCGGCAGTAGTAAAGTTTAGTAGTTTAGTAGTAGAAGGAGAACGAAACAAAAATAGATTGAGATGGATAGGAAAAAGAGAGAGATAGAATGCGAGAGATTAACAAAATAGAAATCCTTTTTGCTAGATTTGTGTAAGCATGCTTTATCGAACGAAAAATAAATGAAGTAATTTAGAAAAAAATAAATATGCATCTTTTGAAAAGTGCGATTATGTGGTGAGTTGCGCATAACTTTACAGCGCATCCTACATGATTACCTAAAAAGCTCTCTACTAATGAAGAAAACAGATATATAAAGGTTAGTTGTTCATTGATGTGGAAGAAATAATCAGATAATAAACTATGTATGCTTTTGAAGTACGTCAGAAACAAAATTAAGATATTAGCTGTTGTTAAAAAAATAAAATATTTGTGTTTTCGCACGTACATATTGAATCAAATCAATTGAAATTAACCTGTTGGCTGTGCTCTCATAGCCACTCAGTACGCAAAAGTAATAAAAAACAACTTTTATATTGTCATTTATAAAATCTGCGCTATTGTATAATTGTATGTCTTCATGTTGAATCTTAACTATTATCAATTTAACATTATCGAATGTGAGTAAAGCTGCATATACAACACAACGAAAACAATGCCCTTAAATCAGCTAACCTTTTGCATGCTAACGAAGCCAACTTCCTATGTCTATGGATGTATTGCTATCAGCTGTGGGTTGTCGTTAACTTACCTTTCATAATTGTTCGCTGTTCATAAAGTCGACCGAAGTTTCATATGTCTTCAAATACAACACCCATCATCATACACCAAACCAGTTTAAATGGGTCAATATGTAAAGGCGAGACGATACGATTGAACCGTTGAATATTGTCAACATGATTGCAGACTCAACTAGCCTAAAGACCCGCGACTTATGCAGCACGGACCATTTCGAGTTAATCGAGCTAATGACACTCAAGCAAACTATAAACATAAAGTGATGAAAATTCAAAGGTTATAACAAACAACAACATATTTAATAGGATGAAAATTAAATGTAAAAAACAAGAAAGAATGCGAAAACTCGTAAAAATATTAACTTTTTCTCATAAATACTCAAAAAAATATTATCAATACGAGTTTATAGATGATGTACTGTAAAAGGAAATATATCGAATTTCTAGGATATTGTGAAGGCTAGTCTTTCTAAAAATGAAAAAATAACACATTTTATTTAATTTTCCTGTTAGTATTCAAAACATGATTTAATTTTACAATTTCAGATTTCTAGATTACAGTTATTTTAAAATACGGTGGCAAAAAAATAACTTAAAAAAAAACTTAAAAAAGTGGCAAATATTTATGAAATTGTATAAGCAATATGAATAAGCTGATGTGTATACATAACAGTACTACATTTGTATACTGCACAGCTGTCGGCAGTAGTAAAGTTTAGTAGTTTAGTAGTAGAAGGAGAACGAAACAAAAATAGATTGAGATGGATAGAAAAAAGAGAGAGATAGAATGCGAGAGATTCACAAAATAGAACTAGATTTGTGTAAGCATGCTTTATCGAACGAAAAATAAATGAAGTAATTTAGAAAAAAATAAATATGCATCTTTTGAAAAGTGCGATTATGTGGTGAGTTGCGCATAACTTTACAGCGCATCCTACATGATTACCTAAAAAGCTCTCTACTAATGAAGAAAACAGATATATAAAGGTTAGTTGTTCATTGATGTGGAAGAAATAATCAGATAATAAACTATGTATGCTTTTGAAGTACGTCAGAAACAAAATTAAGATATTGGCTGTTGATAAAAAAATAAAATATTTGTGTTTTTGCACGTACATAATGAATCAAATCAATCGAAATTAAGCTGTTGGCTGTGCTCTCATAGCCACTCAGTACGCAAAAGTAATAAAAAACAACTTTTATATTGTCATTTATAAAATCTGCGCTATTGTATAATTGTATGTCTTCATGTTGAATCTTAACTATTATCAATTTAACATTATCGAATGTGAGTAAAGCTGCATATACAACACAACGAAAACAATGCCCTTAAATCAGCTAACCTTTTGCATGCTAACGAAGCCAACTTCCTATGTCTATGGATGTATTGCTATCAGCTGTGGGTTGTCGTTAACTTACCTTTCATAATTGTTCGCTGTTCATAAAGTCGACCGAAGTTTCATATGTCTTCAAATACAACACCCATCATCATACACCAATCCAGTTTAAATGGGTCAATATGTAAAGGCGAGACGATACGATTGAACCGTTGAATATTGTCAACATGATTGCAGACTCAACTAGCCTAAAGACCCGCGACTTATGCAGCACGGACTAATCCAACATATTCCCTCGGTTACTGACGGCTCGATCACCTAATTACCATTTGTTTGTACCAAAGATTTTGCAGCTCATTTGTCATGCTGCACCGAACGGGATTCAATCTGCTAAAATAATCTGAAAGAACAATGGTGAGTGTGTGTGTGTGTGTGGAACGATTCGGTGCATCCGGATCGAACCGTGCATCCGAAAATAGAACATCCCACCGTCGGCGACCGGCCGGCCGGCGACCGGTTGCACACGCCGAGATGGATATGCCACGCAAGGAGGCGAGCTATTTGTAGAGCTTTCGTAGAGCGCGCCCACCCAACGTGGCTGGGTGTGTGGGAAGGTGTGTGTGTGTGAGTGCGCTCGGTATTTTCCTTGCGCCAAACGATCCAGGTCCTCGTGTCTGTGCGTTGCAATTGCACCGAAACCGGTACGCGTGGCGGCGCTCGGGGAGCATCGTTGCATCATCTCCGCAGATGGCGTTCATGGCGGTGGAAAGCGTTTTTCTTTAATGATATTTTAATTGCCTTCATTTCATACGGTCTGGTGTTCAGCAATCCGATGGCAATCAGTGTGAGCGAACCTGCTCCTCGCTGGAAGCCGCCACCCGGTGTGGAAACTGTGCCCGGAAGGAAAAAGGGGGGCAAAAAAGGCCGAGAGAAAGAGAGAGAGAGCGCCGTCAGACTAACTGGTGAACCGGGGCACAATCAGACGGATCACACCGCCCTGCCACCCGGGTGAATGATGACGAGCCGAAGGACGACCGATTTGCAGGCGGAAAAACCGGAGCAATTGGCAGCGATAACTTATCGCTGCCAATTGAATGAACCCCGTACGGGGGCGGGCACGGTTGCGATCAATCGTGCAGCGAAACGAGGATAACGAATGGGTTGGCTAATTTTCATCTGAGCTAGAAGTTAATTGAGTTAATTGATTGAAATAAGAAATGGCGGTCGAAGAACGTGATGGTGCGTCCGACTTGTTTTTTGTCGTTGCTGCTGCTGCTGCTGCTGTTGTCGCTTCATTTGCATTGTGCGCCAAAAAGTGGAGCAAATGCAGAACCAAACCAGACCAAAATTGATCTTTTTTTCTTTATCTCTCTCTATCTCTCTCTCTCTTTCAAAAATTCATTCACGGAAATGTGAAAGTGCACGAAATAAAATTTAAAGGTAGTTCATTTAATCTGGCAACACACTTGATATGCACGGGCCACTCATT
Source organism: Anopheles cracens (assembly GCA_002091845.1). NCBI lineage: Eukaryota > Metazoa > Arthropoda > Insecta > Diptera > Culicidae > Anopheles > Anopheles cracens. The sequence continues at coordinate 29,800 of KZ070763.1, forward strand.
CCGGCTGCTTATCGGGGAATGTGATCCAGGCAAACGGTATTGTTGTTTGCGTGGGTTTGTGTGTGTGTGTGTGTAGGCACTTTTTTCCTTTTCCGCCCGGAAGAGTTTCCTCGTTAGGTGCAGCGAGCGCGTCAGCGTTTGTATGATGCGGATAAAAATACATTGAGGATTGGGCGCTTCTTTTTCTCTCGCGTGCACACTCTCCGGTGCATAATGCAGCGCGTGCATGGTTAAATTAAATTATTTATTTCCCAAACATGCTACCGCTGTCAATGAGATAGCGGCGAATGTGTTTTAGTGTCCGACCGTGGTGCATGAGACAACCCTCACCGAGCCGCAAAAGAGGAGAAAAAAAATGCTAACCAAACACACGAAAAAGCAACAGCTGAAGCAACGACGGCAAGTGGTGGGTTTTTCCGAAACACATTCGAAACTATTACTTTTTTCTTCGGTGCAAATGCAGACCCAGCCCCGCAGGAACAGGGACAGCGAGGGACCGCAGACCGGAGCGCTGGGTAAATTTATGTCAAATTTATGAACAAAACGCTGTTCATATTTGCTATCCGCATCGGCACGGGAAGGAACCGGCACTCATTTGAAAATGAAGCGAACTCGTTTCGAAGCATTTGCAAATATTTGCATTTGGTGCGGTGTGCAGAAACCAAAATAAAAAAGCTGCCAACAGAGAACAGAGGGGTAAAAAACACACACTTCAAGTGGCAGCAGATAACTATTGCCGAACATCGCACGCTCCGCCTGTCGGTCGGCTGTATGCGTTGGTGTGTGAGCCGAGCTGAGCAGTTGTGGTTATCGCCCTACCTATTTACCAAATGCCCGCCAGATGCAAGCGAAAGATCATTTCCTTTTGCCCTTGTTGCGGCGTCACGCGTGTCGATTGCGGTATGGCAGACGCGATGCGATGTAAGAGGTTTTTTTTCTTAAAAAACGGTATTAGCATAAAAATGGGCAAAGGTACAATTCAATTTTCACTGTTGAAAGATAGTGTTGGATATTTTTTAATTATCTTACTTACTCTTAACACTAACGGGCAATTTCGAGCGTATTCGATCCAATACTTGTAACGAGCGAATTTGGTGTCAATTGACACTCAGTGGGCCACTTTTGGTAATTTTTGACATCTGTAATTAGGAAAAAAAATGCTAACCAAACACACGAAAAAGCAACAGCTGAAGCAACGACGGCAAGTGGTGGGTTTTTCCGAAACACATTCGAAACTATTACTTTTTTCTTCGGTGCAAATGCAGACCCAGCCCCGCAGGAACAGGGACAGCGAGGGACCGCAGACCGGAGCGCTGGGTAAATTTATGTCAAATTTATGAACAAAACGCTGTTCATATTTGCTATCCGCATCGGCACGGGAAGGAACCGGCACTCATTTGAAAATGAAGCGAACTCGTTTCGAAGCATTTGCAAATATTTGCATTTGGTGCGGTGTGCAGAAACCAAAATAAAAAGGCTGAGGGTAAAAAAACACACACTTCAAGTGGCAGCAGATAACTATTGCCGAACATCGCACGCTCCGCCTGTCGGTCGGCTGTATGCGTTGGTGTGTGAGCCGAGCTGAGCAGTTGTGGTTATCGCCCTACCTATTTACCAAATGCCCGCCAGATGCAAGCGAAAGATCATTTCCTTTTGCCCTTGTTGCGGCGTCACGCGTGTCGATTGCGGTATGGCAGACGCGATGCGATGTAAGAGGTTTTTTTTCTTAAAAAACGGTATTAGCATAAAAATGGGCAAAGGTACAATTCAATTTTCACTGTTGAAAGATAGTGTTGGATATTTTTTAATTATCTTACTTACTCTTAACACTAACGGGCAATTTCGAGCGTATTCGATCCAATACTTGTAACGAGCGAATTTGGTGTCAATTGACACTCAGTGGGCCACTTTTGGTAATTTTTGACATCTGTAATTAGGGCCGAAGTTTCCTCCTCCGAATGCCAACTCCAGGGTGATATGGAAAAACTTGCAGACTGAAAAATATGTCTTTTATGAAAATGGTTCAAAATACTTCATTTTTTGATTTTTGAAACTGTGTCCTTCTTTTTCTTGTCTTCTATTTACGAAGAATAACTTTAATGTTAATTTAGAATGACATACCATAGTAGCGAAAGGGTCGCAGGTCCAGACGGAGAAAATAATTTTGGGCATATTTTTTTTTATACATTCTGTCACATTTCTTAAGTAAGTCAAGGTTACTGGCTCATTGATGCGTTTAATGTTAATTTTTTTGACGCATTTAAAACAACTATCGTAGAAATAAAGCGAATTTGCAGCATCTTTAATTATTTTTTTATATATCTAGCGGGTGTTGGCTCAGCAATTGTGATACATGGTATGAAAGGGTATGTTTTCTGTTCTCAGATAAACAAAAATTGGAAACAAAACATGCTACAAATAAAAAAATGCAATTCTTAATATACCAAATCTCGTATTCAATAAAAGTGCATAGCATAGTTATAACGCATTATAAAAGTCGTTCAAAACTATACCTTCATTATTCATATTTGTTCAAAAGAGTCTGTTTTTTCGAATTTTAAAACTGTTATTTATATTTAAAAAACACAAATTCACGTGAATGGCCGTATAGTTATGTTACAGGAAATGATTTTAACGTTTATGAAAAAAAAAACAATTTAGTTATTAGCTACAATTTAGAAGAACACCACCTTCATCTCATTAAGTTTTCAATTTAGTCTACAGGTGGAAGATGTCTAAATGCATTTTAATTAGTATAGTCATCTTACGGACGGAAAATCCGAAGATTTTATGCATGCAAAATGTTGCATGTCGATAGCTCTGACAGTTATTGAGAAAGCGAAGCTTAAAACAGCAAAAGTGTCAATTGACTCCTGATTCGACCGTTAGTGTAAAGCAATGTGTTCGTTGTTCGTGTATAAAAAAATACTTAATTTCGACTCACTGCTAAACGTTTCATTTCAAGATCTATGCAAGACCGTTACTGTAAAGCAATGTGTTCGTTGTTTTTGGATAAAAAAATCTTAATTTCGACCCACTATTAAAAAAACACACACTTCAAGTGGCAGCAGATAACTATTGCCGAACATCGCACGCTCCGCCTGTCGGTCGGCTGTATGCGTTGGTGTGTGAGCCGAGCTGAGCAGTTGTGGTTATCGCCCTACCTATTTACCAAATGCCCGCCAGATGCAAGCGAAAGATCATTTCCTTTTGCCCTTGTTGCGGCGTCACGCGTGTCGATTGCGGTATGGCAGACGCGATGCGATGTGAGAGGTTTTTTTTCTTAAAAAACGGTATTAGCATAAAAATGGGCAAAGGTACAATTCAATTTTCACTGTTGAAAGATAGTGTTGGATATTTTTTAATTATCTTACTTACTCTTAACACTAACGGGCAATTTCGAGCGTATTCGATCCAATACTTGTAACGAGCGAATTTGGTGTCAATTGACACTCAGTGGGCCACTTTTGGTAATTTTTGACATCTGTAATTAGGGCCGAAGTTTCCTCCTCCGAATGCCAACTCCAGGGTGTGTGTGTGTGTAGGCACTTTTTTCCTTTTCCGCCCGGAAGAGTTTCCTCGTTAGGTGCAGCGAGCGCGTCAGCGTTTGTATGATGCGGATAAAAATACATTGAGGATTGGGCGCTTCTTTTTCTCTCGCGTGCACACTCTCCGGTGCATAATGCAGCGCGTGCATGGTTAAATTAAATTATTTATTTCCCAAACATGCTACCGCTGTCAATGAGATAGCGGCGAATGTGTTTTAGTGTCCGACCGTGGTGCATGAGACAACCCTCACCGAGCCGCAAAAGAGGAGAAAAAAAATGCTAACCAAACACACGAAAAAGCAACAGCTGAAGCAACGACGGCAAGTGGTGGGTTTTTCCGAAACACATTCGAAACTATTACTTTTTATATTTTAATTGCCTTCATTTCATACGGTCTGGTGTTCAGCAATCCGATGGCAATCAGTGTGAGCGAACCTGCTCCTCGCTGGAAGCCGCCACCCGGTGTGGAAACTGTGCCCGGAAGGAAAAAGGGGGGCAAAAAAGGCAGAGAGAGAGAGAGAGAGAGAGAGAGAGCGCCGTCAGACTAACTGGTGAACCGGGGCACAATCAGACGGATCACACCGCCCTGGCACCCGGGTGAATGATGACGAGCCGAAGGACGACCGATTTGCAGGCGGAAAAACCGGAGCAATTGGCAGCGATAACTTATCGCTTTCAAAAGAGAACTACTCCAATATTTATGTGTCTTATTATCTTGTCATATATTATTATATTCTTTAAAATGTTTTTTTTAATTACATATAGTACATTTTCAACATGTTATTAATATTTTTGTATTATTATGAAAAAAAAATATTGTGGACAAAAAACTTAAAACAAACTGTGTCTTACAAACTAACACAAGTGTAATAACGCCAGAAAGAAAGAGATAAAAAATACAAACAATTTACTTACAAGCTAAAAACCAAAAAGATAGGCTTAATAAGATGTGAAATAAAGGAAAGGGGAGAAGGAAATAATTGCGGAACCGGAGGAAAGAAACAAGAAGATAAACAATAAACAATGAGACATACATAGATCGGTAATAATACAAAACAGACAAGGAATGTGCAGTCATTAGGAGTCATTAGAAGAAGACAAAAACGAGAACGAAAGGAAGCAAAAGAAGAATTGAAATTAGAAGAAGTAGAGAAGGAGTTGAAATGTCTCAAGTTGACAAAAACATTAACCAGACAACAACGATCCAACATTTTTATCCACATCTGTAAACACAGCCTCTATAAACCGATTCATACTACGCCATCAGAACGGAGAATGAATGCGTTCGGGTATCCTTTCCCTCCGTTCGTCCCGTTCGTCCGTACGCGCAAAAAAAACGTGACAAAAAAGGCTACCACCACGAACACAAATGACAAACGTTACACCATTTTGGACAAAGCTGAAAAGCACAAATCTCCGACACGGTCATAAAACACGATGAGAGATGAAGCGTAAATCATATCGGCACACCACTGATAAATCCGTTTCCCACCAAGTGCAGCCCATACGCACAACGCACGCTCGTGCCTTGCGCTGGCGGCTCGTTGTCTATTTTCCCTTTGATAGCGTAATTTATTCGCACGATTGCTTTTCCAATTTACTTCTGAAATCGCAATAAATTTTTCACGCAACCAAACTCCACCGCCAGCCGCGCCCGGACTGTGATTTTTCCTTTCGGCACCCTCGCTTCATAGTGAGGGAGTAAGCCCCAACCCACCGGGTCCGGCGGAGATGGGAGGCCCGCGCCCATCGCTTTACCCATCACGAACGCATCCTTTCCACTGCTGCCGAACGGGCGGAGAAACTGCGAATGCTCGAGTCCGCGCGTCGCCGTTTTGCCGGGAGAGGAAGTAGGAAATTTTTCATTAATATTTAAATCGTACCGGATTCAATGATCGAACGGACGGTGAAGAAGTACTCCCATATCCGATCTGTCACCCGTACCGGCCCGTTCGCTACGCTACGGTACATGTGGATCGTAGTCGTCGCTTTTTTGCCCTCCGCTTGTTCTCGAATTTAGTGGGACAGTTTGATAATAAATATGATTCCATTTTTTGTTTCTTCCCTCAGCTTCCACCGCGCCACCGTGACACTAACCGGGCCCGACAACAAGATAGTGGATTTTTTTTTGTTCCTGTTTTCCCTTTCGTTCGCCAGCGGCAAATGTTACTTCCAGCGGATGCAAAGATCGGTTCGGAAAAAGAACACGTACACGAGCCCAATAGATTATTAGAATTAGGTTACCATATTGCCCCTTTGCGAGTTATTGAGTGTTCTACTTTTACCCTTACGGATACTTTTTGCTGCTGCTGAAAGACAAACCGGGTGGTATCTTTTGGTAAGCAATGGTTTGACACTGGCGGCAATTACAATATATGTTGTTGGAGTTATTTTTATGTATTTTTGTTAAACAATTGTTCGATTTATTGCGAACATGCAACATAAATTGATAAAAACAAATATTGAAAAAATCTAACAACAATTATTTAACCGCATATGCCCATGATCAGGTCAAATAAACAAGGAAGATGTTCAATATATTAAACAAATAATCCAATCCATATAAAACAAAAACTTTCAAAAGAGAACTACTCCAATATTTATGTGTCTTATTATCTTGTCATATATTATTATATTCTTTAAAATGTTTTTTTTAATATATATAATGAGTTACCCTTTTCCTCCCACGCCTCTTCAAGTAAAATGCTACCGACGTCAAAATTAAAAAAAACCCTAAAAACTATACGTAAAAGTTTTTGGTAACCAAATTCATAGAGGGGTAGTGGTCCAGGGCCTACATACAAAATAAAAAAATCAGATAAAAATTGAGAAAATGGCATCACTTTATACATCGACTCCCGTTATCTTTTCATAGACACAGCCACGTGCCAATTCCAGATGCTATAGAAAATCGTGTAGACAAAAAAATAGTTATAAATAATACAAAAAAATATCAGTTATGACTTGAAAATGCACAATGCACAATAAAAACTTCTGCCTTCTTTTTTTTTAGTTATGAAATGTTGCCAATCGTATTATTTTGATAGAAAAATTCTCAAAAAACGGAAGTTCCGAAAATTCGGTCGGAAAACGTAGGTTGGGCTCCGAAAATGTTTACGTATAGTTTAAAAAAATCAATCTAAGAAGATTGATCTTCTCCCGGCGAACTTGAGGGAGCCGGGAGAAGAACCGGAAAAAGTGGGGTCAATAGAATACTAGAATACATAGTGCACAACTGATGAATAACTGGGCTCAATCGGTCAACAAATGCCAAAAAATAGCCTTCTAGATGTCAATTGACGCCCAGATTTGCACGATCTGCACGAAAGGAGCAACAAGTTATATCTCAGAAATTTACGGATATAAAAATGTTAAAAAATCCTTTTAAAAATCTTTGCAAAAATATTAGGCTTTGGGTGACAACCGTTTGTATTTAAATTATTTCAAAAATATAATAAATATAATCTGGTTATAGGTAATTTTAATTAAAAAGAAAATAGTTTCTATATTACAAACCAGCCTAATATGACAGTTAAAGATTCTAGATAATAGAATAATTAAAGATCTAGTCATAGTCATAATGCTATGAGATTAAGCCTGCATATAAAACTGGGAAATAATTTTAACAGTCTCCCAAAACCAATCTCTACATTCAAAATATGCTCAAATATGCCCTAAATTTGTTTTACGCAAATTTATCACAGAGAAATATTCTGATCATTGTAAGATCAACAACATTACACTAAAAAATGTTAAACGTTACAGCGGTTTTCTACAATTTCCAAAAGAATCTACTCTAAGGTTGATTTTTTGACCTCAAGTGGCTTGTGATTACTTCACATGGGATGTAACCGCAGGATTCCATCATGATTTAATGCTACTTATTCCACTAATACGGCCGCGTGACTCTTTTGTAAAAAAGCTTCAAAGTTGAGATGTCTGTTTAGATTTCAACTTTACTATTTAACGAATTCAATCGAGAATCTATTTGTGGTCCAGCAAATCTAACTATAAATAAATGTTCTCAATTCTAGTATTCCCCTATGCTTGATACCTGAAGTCCAACATGGTGTCTATATGTTTCTCGACTAACAAACAAGTTAATATTGCTTTTTTCACGCAATGGACGACCCAAGACCAAAGCGCGGCGTACTACGTCATATAATTCTTTATGAATTCTAGAACCATTAGTTGCGGCTCATCCTCGGCCGCCGTTAACGGGGGAAAAAAGATACCATAAGAACAGAATCGATTCCAGCAACACGCCAGAGTGTTGGTATAAATTTTCTCCAGTCATCACCACATCCATCAATCGTGGGCAAGTCCTTGGACGTGCCCAATAGGACGCGTCGGCCGATGACGAATCGGAGCCAGACCACCGGCCATGCGGGCCGGTTGGGTCGATAAACGTCTTCTCGGGTCGGGACCATTCATCTTGAACTCGAGCTCATCCGGAAGCGAAGGCCAGCTCCGGATGCTCCATCAAACTAACGTTGTCGGTCTCGGTTTACCCAAATTGCCTCATCGGATCGTCATCATCGGCCCGCTGACCATATGCTTCCAGCTAGGTGACCGTCGCAGCACATGCCAGCGCAGGGATCCTCAGAGCCTGGCCCAGCTGGAAGCGACGTGGAAGATCCTTACATGCCGGGATATGGCTTTACAGCGGTTGTTCCGGTGATGGGTACGGCCGTGTCTTATTTATTGTGAGAATGAAAAATTGCGTGCTGATGAAGCAACACTAATATTTCCATCGGGTCCGATCGGGCCAGCGGGCGGCAAAAAAGTAAACACAGTATTATACAACCCCCGATGTTAGCCCGGTATATTTCCATCGGGTCCGATCGGGCCAGCGGGCGGCAAAAAAGTAAACACAGTATTATACAACCCCCGATGTTAGCCCGGTTAAACAACGCTGGGAAGCTTTTTCACTTATTTTTCAAACAGAAACACGCATCAGCAAGTAAGACAAATTTATCGCTTTAATTCAAAACGTAGGCCAAATTTCTTTTCCCGCCCAACTGAACACGCTAGTTTTTGGACATTAGCAAATAATCAAATTCTTTACAGTGTTATCCCAACCTCGCCGACATAGCTTCCTTCACGCCCTACATTTAGCCGCCAGAGCGAGAGTATTATCCTCCCACCCCACCATGACAGCAGTGACGCCCAAAACCGTTGCACGGCCAAACGCGGCAAATGCGTTGAAAATTATTGGACGCTTCATCGTTCACCATCCCTCACGTTGTGCCCTACGGCGAGGACCGGACTGTTTACCCGGAAATGGTCACTTTTCGGGCTCGGGCCTAGCTCGGGCGGCATCTTTCGCATTTTGGTCGGCCGCACGAAACGCTTAAAATGAAACTCAACCATCCGGCGAGCCGGGAATCTGGTCATTGGCCCAAAAGGACGCGGCCTCCCCGCCGAAGTAAGTGGGATTTAAACATCGTTAGCGTTTCGCCGAGGCTGGCTTATTGGGGATTTTTTATTTCCTGCCAGCATCGATGACTTCGGCCACCCCAACCCCAAGCTGGCCGCCGAACGCGCGAGCCGGGAGCCGACGGGAGCGGTTTGATGGGCAGAAGGTTGATGGGCTTTACAGTGAGCCGGACCGGGATGGGGCAAAAAGTGCTGAATAAACAGCAAAATTCGATTATGACCGCTGGTGATTTGATGAGACGGCTTCGGTAAAGACCACAAAGAACTACGCTCGTGTTCGCCGCCTTACCATCTTCCACCGCCCAGATCGCCACCCCCTGCGTGCCACTTTGCCGTATCGCAAACTGTTTCGTCAACATGATGGCGACCGCTGGAGCGCTGTATTATCGCCCGCCCGCTTTTGCCATCTCGCGCACATTCGACGAATTTCGAAACCCGGCTCCATCCGGGGGCAACCGTATTGCGCACCACCTTACCATAATCCTGGCGGTAGCACAGACATACGAACACACACACACACAAGCTCGCATCGAAACAGCTAAAATACGCATAAAAATGCCACTTTCACCGGCAACCGGAAATCGAGAACTCATGAACCAGAAGCCCATCAATTCGAGTGCGATTTATTGAACCCATGTCCTGGTTTATGGCCTGTAAACACAAGTGTTTTGTAGCTTCTAAGTACCAATTGACATCAAATGTGTCCGATGTAAAGTAACTGCATATTATGAAAGAATTTGATAATCAATATTTAACTCATTACAAATTTATCCTTTTGAGCATGTCTAATAAATAGTATCAACCACAAAACATATCACATTTATAGTTTTGCATACATATATCAACTTTATTAGTTAAAAGTTTTATTCTGTTATCTAAAACACTTTGCATCTTGAAAAAAAACAGTTGATGCAAAAAAAAAAACAAACAAAGCGAAGGGCACGTTCATATAAACTATCATTTATATAAGTTATTGTTGTTCGTAAATGCTTAAATAGTTTACATTTAAGAAATACCTTAACTTTAACAAAATTAGTTTTTGCTGTCTTACCAGTTAATACATGGCGCCAATCAATCAAGGTTGGAGCCATACATTTCTTCTTTGGATCAATATGGTTTTTATAACCAAAATGTTATTGTTTTATTTGCCTCACCTTATTTATAAATTTTCATTATAAGTATCAAAATTACACTTTAATTTAATCTTTTCTAGCCCAATTGTAAATTCTCTTTGCTTAATGTTATTTCTGGATCGATACTTACGAACTCTATATAACTGACAAAATATTTCATTGTTTTCATCTTTTTCCTAATATCTCGTTAGCGATATTGCGAAAATCGCAGATAATGTAGTTTTAATTCGTTTTTACTTCTTTTAAGAAATCTTTAAATAGCTGCTAACGGGAATTGCGAGAATTGCTTCTTAATTTTTGTGCATTTGGAATATTTGTTTTTGAAATCCTCATTGCAATTCGAATATTGCGTGCCGCGCGCATGGCGATCGGGACAACGATGTCTGGTAATAGATCACTTTTAATTCTAGACACTCACGACAATAAGCCAGGGATTATGATGAATGGACTATTAGAGCAGCTAGAGGGATTTAGCATCCAGAAGAAATATTATTTTGCCTATTTTTATAGTGAAATTTTTGCTATGTCCTGTTTGAATTGTGAGAAACTCTGTTTAGCAACATAATAATGGTTTACTTTGTATGTTGGCCATACAAAGACTAGTACTAATTCTACACAAGGCCATCGTCTCGTACACGATAACAGTACGATAGTTTTAGAACAAAGAAGGACATAAATGTGTACCAGTATAAAAGTGTATTGTGCTAGTTCTTATTAATCATTTTATTTATTTCTGTTGTTAATCGATTGGCAACTATATTTGTTTATTTTTACTTGGTTTATATACTTGATGTTTAAACGTTTTATATTTGTATATCGCAGAAACTCAAGCCACAACTATGAAACGATTATTCTTCTATAACTCGACAGATAAGGTCCTGTTTATTGCTAGAATGAAAACGACTACGTTTGTGTTTACACAAATAAATGAATTTCGACGATTTCAATTTTTTGACGAATTTTCATGAAATTTCTACTGAACGTGAAGAAACTATTCAAATTTTCAATTGACCTCGTTTGGTTTCTTAAACAATTAAGATAAAAAATATGTTTATTTTCTTAAACAGTTTTCTCACGTTAGTCAGAATTTTTCATAAACATTGTTTGCTATTCTGTTCTATTCTGTTTGTTATTTGTTCTGACAGAACATAGTTCTGACAGAACATATACTACATTTAGGTTTATGTAGTAAAACTGTAGTTTTCATGTAGTGTTTTGTAGCTTCTAAGTACCAATTGACATCAAATGTGTCCGATGTAAAGTAACTGCATATTATGAAAGAATTTGATAGTCAATATTTAACTCATTACAAATTTATCCTTTTAAGCATGTATAATAAATAGTATCAACCACAAAACATATCACATTTATAGTTTTGCTTTTGTCTGCATGCATATATCAACTTTATTAGTTAAAAGTTTTATTCTGTTATCTAAAACACTTTGCATCTTGAAAAAAACAGTTGATGCAAAAAAAACAAACAAAGCGAAGGGCACGTTCATATAAACTATCATTTATATAAGTTATTGTTGTTCGTAAATGCTTAAATAGTTTACATTTAAGAAATACCTTAAGTTTAACAAAATTAGTTTTTGCTGTCTTACCAGTTAATACATGGCGCCAATCAATCAAGGTTGGAGCCATACATTTCTTCTTTGGATCAATATGGTTTTTATAACCAAAATGTTATTGTTTTATTTGCCTCACCTTATTTATAAATTTTCATTATAAGTATCAAAATTACACTTTAATTTAATCTTTTCTAGCCCAATTGTAAATTCTCTTTGCTTAATGTTATTTCTGGATCGATACTTACGAACTCTATATAACTGACAAAATATTTCATTGTTTTCATCTTTTTCCTAATATCTCGTTAGCGATATTGCGAAAATCGCAGATAATGTAGTTTTAATTCGTTTTTACTTCTTTTAAGAAATCTTTAAATAGCTGCTAACGGGAATTGCGAGAATTGCTTCTTAATTTTTGTGCATTTGGAATATTTGTTTTTGAAATCCTCATTGCACTTCGAATATTGCGAATTTCAATGCAATTCGCGCAGTTTTCATTTTTGTTGTTATGCTGGTCTACTACCCGTGTGCTGGTGAATTCGGATGATGAAAAAAATCGTAAAAGAAATAAAAACCATTATACAAACATAACCGAGTTTTATGGACAAAATTTAACGTTGAACTGGACCATATTCATGCAGGGGATGCAGTTTGCTGGTTGTCTCTTTTGTAATAAAATTTTTACATTTGTAGAAACCATATTTTACTTCCCGATATGAATATTTATAGCGCAGCATGGGAAACATCATTGAAAATATTCAATTTCTAATCCCAACCTGCAACCGCTTGCACCCTGCGCCCGGTGCGACCACCGGGAATGCAGTCCTGCGCTGCCCAGCCAATAATCGGTCCCATCACATTCCCATAAAAATGTTAATCAATGCGGCATGGGCTCTCCGCCCGCGCCGCTGCCCTTGCAATTCCATTGTGTAACTTTCGACTTTGTCTTTGGCTAACGACAACACATAAAATAAATCCATCACATCGCAGCGCTGTCGCACCCGGCAGCGGGCCGAGCGGGTTTCGGGCGGACCTGTTTGCAGTGACATCCGGCAGGAAATAAGATTTTTTATTAGTTTATCCATCGGCGATGGGGAAAAACACATTAGCCCCGGCCCGGGCGGCGCACCCACTCCATCCCACGCTGGTGCTATAACTACCACCCGTGATTGGCATGCTTCTTTGGGGCAGTTTCATCGATAATCTCCCAAGAATCACCGCTCACCCTACCGAGCAGGCCGAGGAAAATGGGCAGCACGGGGTTCGCTTTTCAATCCCATGCTGCTTTTCCGCTTACCGAACGCCGAAACCAGGCGAGTGGAGAGCAGCTTACGGTGGCGCGCCACTCGTATCGGGAGCGAGCGAAAGACGGAGGACGACGACAAGGACCGACGAAAAAAAAGCACACAAACACACACCAAATACCTAAACAACGAGACAAAACGCATGACACGAAAGTGGCTTATAAATTTAACGGCCGAAGCGATTCTCCAAAATCCGCATTCGCTGTCAAATTTATGTGATCCTTGGTAACGATTTACGAGCGATGGCTTTCGGCGTGGCCAAACCGTGAGCGCAGCGGAGCGGACGCGAAGCGGGCATGGCAAAACCATACGGTCATCCGGTCCGAAACGCACGCTGCCAGTAGCAGCGCATTCCGTACCCGAAAAAAAACTCGTGAGTATGCGACTCCGTAATTCCCCGGGCGGATCGGAAGCGGATGGAATCGCACGACAATCCACCGAACTTGGCAGCACATCAACATCAACCGGTGCGAGAGTTCGGTCAGTGATTTAACCCGCTCGCTCGGTGGGCCAATTTGCGTAACCGAATTTACTCCGGCCAGCCGTACCTAAGCCGAGCCACGAACCGGCACGGGAGTGCTGTGCATGTAAGCGCTCTCGGTCGACGAGCAAACTGTTGCTCGCGACCGGCTGCAGCTGGCGCTGTCGGGACGAGCCTGTAAGCCCCGGCAAAACACATTTCCAACCTCCCGGAAGGCAATCCGTTTCGATCGGTTTTTGCCGTCCTCGGCTCTCCCAGCGGTGCCGGGGCCGGGGTTTGTCATCGTCGGGATGGCTAATGCCGAATGGGGGGGGGGGGGGGGGGGGGGGGGGGGGGGTGCAAAAACAACTCCCGAGCCCCACCCAACAAAGCGGCAAAGCCCAACTAAATTAAATTCCATTTGATTGTGCTTTATGTTGATTGCCGGAAGCTATTCAACAGCTGCATCGGCTGCATGCACCGGCACCCGCGTGGACGACCCGAGTGGCGCTACGGAATGAAGGGATTAAAATGTGTATTGATTGGTATTGATTTAAATAGCTTATAAAACAGTGTAATTCGGAAATCGCTCCAAAGTGCCCACGCGTACGCTCTCTCCGGTCTTGCGGATCATAGATGGTTGTTACGATTATTACTTTCCACAACGTTTGCCAGGTTCACATACGCAGCGTTTCGTTGACTTTATTTTGGTACATTTTTGTCACGGTTTTTTATGTAAAAAGGAAATTAAAAGTTAACCGTTTTATACGAATTATACCCTTTCAATGTACGGACACGCCATACGAGCCGGCTCAATAGGGTCGGTTGATTATAGTTTATTTTTGAAGTGGAAATGAAAGCCAATTCAATGCTCTCAAAGTACCTCTATGCTCATATTTCGCAGTTTTTTCTGTCCACAAAACGTTAAGCATCATTACTTTGTGCATCCGGGACACCAATCGGTATAGAAATGTTCAATGAAAACAATTCCACTTATTCACTGTTTGTTCAATGTTAACAGACCACCTAATGGCGGTTCTCAAAAACGCAGCAAGGCTGACTGTTTGAATGTTTGTATTAATTCAGTAGTGGTATTTTTGTAAGCTTCTCTATAATTTATAACAATACAAACCAACATTTGAAGTTTTTTAACATTGTAATTCACCCTCATTCAGAATAGTCTGATCGTTCATTATTCACCTGGGCACAAAATCTCTTCTAAAAAACGGTACACGCTTCAGAACATTTGTATGTTATTTCTTCCGGAATATCATAAAAATTGGAAACTGATATAAATTTCATTTTTTATGTTTAGAAATAAATTCATGATCACTATCAGATGTTGATGTGTTTATCAAAATTGGTTTTCGAACCGGCAAGCACAACTCAATGCAATCAAACATTTTGAATTAGTGTGTAAACAAATAGAGAAGTTTAGTAGCAAAAATATTGTATTTTATTCGATGTTGTTCAGATTTGCCTTCCATCCGCACCGTGTCGCAGCGCACAGCTATCTGAAAAGCAAACTTCATTCCAGCAATCCTAATAGTTTGATCAGAAACTTTGTTCTATAAAAATTCAAGGGTCAATTTTCATAACAGATACCCTTTCTTTTTTATGTACGTAAAAAATGCAGTGAAACGGGCTACTAGACTAACGATACTACAATAGCCTGTTTGCTAAGAGAGGAGTGCTAGGGAGACGCGGTGCAGATGTGATCGTGATACCGGTACTGCCGGCTACCCCAAACCAGATACACCTGCATCTTATTTTAGTTTTATACACATAAGTACGAGTAGTTTTCCAACTTTGCTATTTTTGGCTCCGACAAATGTTGCTTTGAAAAGAGCTGGAAGGAGGTAAGAGGGAGTAAGAGATAAGGAGATAAGAGTTGAAGATTAAAGCAACATTGTTAGTCAAAAATAATCTGCATCTCCAATCCATACTGCATTCATGATAATTACAATCCTTCAGCGAATCACCTAAAGAGGACAAAAAACTAAGAAAATCTCCTACAAAAGGTGGCGAATTGGACCAATATGGTGCTCAAAGGAATATATAAATTTAAAAAAATAGAAAAAAACATCAAACAAAGAACTGTAAATATTCAACTGAATATAACCAACACAATTTCATGTCAATCCTCGCAAAGAGCTAGTAGGAATAACAAACACTACTATAATACTATACTGTTTTTGGGAAAACAGCGCGAAACTGGCGAAAACTTCAGGTCGA
>KZ070763.1:58546-86345 GCA_002091845.1 Anopheles cracens
GCTTGCAGGGCATCACCGTGCAAATAGACGTAGCGCGAAATTTCTCGCGAGACATTTCCCAAAAGTAGCTCAATTAAGCAAACAGAGCTACTTTTCTCGCGAGATTTTTCTATTGTTGCATTTTTTGTTGCTGAACTATAAAATGAATTAAGCCTATTAATATATTTAATATTTTGTAGATTCACAACAACTAAGATTGTGGTAAATGTCTTCACCACAATGTTTTGTTTGCATTTAGAGACGAAACACAGCTTGAGCAACACATTGAGCAACACATGAAATTGAGCTATTTCTAGGTTTGGGATGACAACGAGAGCCGTTTTTTGTGTATGTACTTTATATCGAATGACAGCGAGAAATTTCTCGCGAGAAATTTCGCGCTACGTCTATTTGCACGGTCACACTCGCCAGACTGGTCCGGTAGGCTGGTCATGTCAGAGAAATTACACAAGACGACCAAATCCGTAAATTTGTTGCAAGAATATCAGTTGATCAAAGTGTATTCTAGTTTCTGGTTCAAAGCCAGGAAAATTTGCAAGTCTGCAATCGTACAAGTATGCACCTTGATTTCATCTATGGCTACTACGTCTCGTACAGTGACATTCGCATAACACTTTTGTGTGCAGCTGCATGCAACTATCGTCTATTTACATATGTGCAATGCAGTTTTTGCCAGCTGGGTCACGTTTAACACTCAAATACTCGGACGTCGTTACTACTTAAGGGATAACCAGGTGTCAGTTTCACCCAATTAAATGATTTTCTTAATTTGTGGATTGACTATCATGAAAATTGTTTCAAATGTTCAGTAATGCTTGAAGGTTTCATATTGTATTTTTTTTTGTTAATCTCTTCCGTTCCCTCACCAGTTTCCATTTAAGCAAACACTGTCGGAAATAAAAAGTCGGAAAAAATAAAAGTCGGAAAAATTGAACAATTTTGTATCAATCTTTTTTATTCTTATCTAAACTGAAGAAAAAATTAGACCTTGTTGTAGACCTTTTAAGACCATGGGATTATGAGGTATAGGAAGAAGGAGGAGAAAAAAAGTAGAGAGAGAGAGAGAGAGAGAGAAATTGAAAGTGAAATAGAGTGGTATGGAAGCATGCCATAAGAGTGAGAAAAGGAACAAGCATAAGCATTTGAAAGAAGAATAAACATCAGTGGAGTTCGATTGATCAGCCGGAAAACACGTAATGTGATTGTGTTGCCTTCAAGAATTATCCGACAAGTGAATTCCTTCCTCCGACCACGACACTTATCTCGACAGTCACAATAGTTCGCTACGAAAACTGTCTGAAATCGTAAAACCTTTTTTCTACTGTATAAATAATAACATATCAATGTAATGTGTCTCAAACGACTACAAAGCACAATTGAAAATTGGCTTAGATACGAAATGGTGCATATTGTTTACTACTTTTGTAACTTTTGTAAATGTAACGTGATGTAATTTCGACAGCTTAGGTCTGAAAAATCTGGAAATTTATAGTAAATTGTTCAAAATATACATTTGAATCTTCCTTTAAATACTCTGTATAAATCATACAACAAAATAACGCACCCTTTTTCAACGTTTCCTTTTTTTCTTCGACCAAATACAGTGCATCAATATCAAACGCAGAAATATTATAATTACATAAAAGATATTCAACCAACCACCCGAAATATAAAATATATCATTAGAATACAATTTTCAAATTTTCCCGTTTTCTCACAGATAAGGTTCAAACGTCGCCCGGGTTCAAATGACCCGCTCTGGTCCTGTTAGTGTTAATTGAGCTAGTGACATATTGGCACTGGGAAATTTTAAAATTGTAGAAACTTCTGGGTTCGCACTGTTCATGGCGAAGTGCTGTTGAAGTCTGTCCGGAAACGAATTGTGGACTGTACAAACATCATCCAACGATTTGTGTTCAGCGTAAACGACGAATCACAATGAGCGACGACGAAAATGAAAATCATACAGCGCAGCTTCCCTTCGAGGTAAGTTTAATTGTTGTGAGCTATCACTTTCGTGCGATAAGCTAAACCCCTAACCTCAATCATGTTTCAGGTGCTTTGCAAAATATTTGATAACCTTGATGTGGGTAGTGTGAAGAATTGTTCTCGCGCATGCCGACGCTGGAGCGAGGTGATTTTCTCAGATTATTACATCAAGCGTTTTAAGCTGCGAATATCGGTACCACAACCTTCATTCGGTTTGCTTCATTCGGAAAATTTTCTTAGTCCGGGTGTTGCATTGACGCAGTCGGACCGATTCTACCGCCACTTAGAGCTCGAATTGAACCAGTTGCGGGACGATAGAAGCCGAAAGATTGTTTTTGACATTATGTACACCATTTTACGATATCCCAAGGTGGAGCAATTGGTCAGTATCAAACTGACCATATCGCTACCAGATGAAATTGTCAGATGGCTTACAGACGGCATTAAGACAATGAAGATGCTTCGGGAACTGAACATCGTACGACGTTTGGCGCATACAACAAACTCTCAGGACCACAAATTATCGATACAGAACAATTCGCTTCAGCAGCTTGTTCTAAATAATATTATACCCCGTGCTATAGTTACCCCTAAGCTATCATCGCTCGTAGTGCACCGACATAGCAGCGAACTATACACGCACAGATTTGCCAATTTAAAGAAACTAACGCTTAGCCGAAGCTCAACGCATAATAGCACCGACAACAACGCGGTGGAAAAACAAATCATCTTTTATCACCGTTTAAATACTCTGGAGACCTTAACACTTAAAGGATCCAGTGTTCCTGGCTACTTGTTCAAAACAATCTGTGAACAATGCCGTACCCTAACGGAGCTGTCCATAGATTCGATGTGCTTCTACGACAAGCATACGATGGAAGCTCTGTCCAATCTTCGCAACCTTCGGCATCTTACGTTCAAGAAGATCACTGCACTAGCTCCTGTGTCGTTTCAATCGATTGCGTTGCCTAAACTAGAATCGATTGGGCTCGGTTCTTTCAGAACTATCCGGACAGATACGCTGAAAGCATTTTCATCCGCGACAAAACTAACATTGCATGGCGTACATAATTCTGAGGATCTAATAATAGCTATTGCTACGTACATGCCAAAACTGAGAGAAGTGAACTATACAGCAGATTCTGTTATGGTGTTGAATTATGCGCATTTCTTCAACGAGCAGTGCATATTCGACGCCGAATTTTAAACGAATTTCATTTTGTAACATGCCGAATGAGACCTTTGTAAGCTCTTCTGAAACGTGAAGTGCAATATGACTATCAAAAAACAATTACCTTTCAATTGCACTCTCGCCACTGCACTTATTTACTCATGGCACTCCCATTTCAATGACATATAATAAAAAAGAAGTTCTAAACATTCCGTCGATTTTACATCACTTTAATGCAAAAAGAAAGATACTCATTCCAGTTACAATACAGGTAAACAGGTAAATTACTATCGATACCCGATTACTGCGGGCTCATCCCGAACATCCGCGACATCCGCAATGAACACACTCAACAACACGACCCTCTTCTAGCTTCGACTTCGGTACGCGGCAAATACAATTTGTGCCAAAGTTGGTATCCCTGGTCTGTATGCAGCGCAGGCAGCAGAGGTTTTCATAACCCGACTTTTTCCATTTCGCTATCAGATTCGTGTCGGCGATCTTTTCCTTCAAGCAGTAGTCGTACAGCTCCCTGCTGATTGCTTTCCGGCGATAGAACAGATCGTAGATGTAGCGCGATTTCTGGTGATGTATTTTGAAGATCGGCCACAATGACTCCGTTATCCGCTTGCCTTCGTGTGGTTCGGTTTCCGCTGCAAAACAAAACGTTCATCAAACGGTGTACGAGCGTTTCGGGAAGGAGCGATTGTAGCGCGTCACCGTCGTGAGAAGCTTTCCGTCACATTCCTACCTTCACGCATCTTTTGCTCCAGTTCCTCGAGCGTTGGCTCAATCAATTCCCACCCTTCGGGCGGTTGTTTTCTGCTTCTCCGAACCTTCGGCATTTTACTTGCGGCGGTAAACTGAACACAAATTTAGCACCAGGACGCCGATGCGATGTTGAAATGCTCTTCCCCACTTGTGATGGAAGGTGGCACCAGGATCTGGTCTTTTGCTTCTACAAGCAAAATGTGCTGATTTAGAAGGATAGTTTCTAACACACGGTTCGATGTACGTTGGTGCGCATAGCGGGAGATCTAAATAAGCACAATATTTGTAATTATTACCTAAAATATCGCAAAAACGGAGGCCGAGCGCCCCGCTTGGCTAGAAAGGTTGTTAAACGTAAACAATAGTGATGGGTACTCTCAGCACGATGTGACTCCTTTATTCCGATCCTTCGGCCGGATCGATTGAATCCAATCCAGCAAAACTGTGTACCCCTCTGGCGGGATCCAGCCGTTGGGAGCTGAACAGCAGCCGAATAACTGTGAAATTGTATTTTTTTTCAGCACCTTGCAGTCCATCGTTTTCAATTTTTGAAATTACCGTTACATAAACATTTTTGTGAACTGAATGAACTTATTATTCGTTTACTTTCTACATTTCGGACTATGGACATTTTTCGTCTGCGCAATGTTGTTGTGAAAAATAAATCGAAGTTTACAGAAGTATATTAGATTAAATATGTATGGTTCAGATGCTATACAGCATTTTTCATTCTTTGTTGACCAGTGCAAAAAGTTACAAGAATTTGTTCCATGCAATCGTAAAATGTGCACACCCACTCTTCACGATTGGTGGATGATAAAAATTAATTTTGGGCACTGTTCAAGAATGGGTGAAAAATGCTGAAAATGTGCTGAAATTTTGATTTTTATCGAACAGTTCAAAAGTTGCTATAATTCCAACCATGTTTATGGCATCAATTCAAACGTCACCAATGACAACCACCAAAGCACGTTTGTTTGTTGTGGAAAACGCGTTCGTTCTGGTTTTGTTCTGTTCGTTGAGCAGATTCCCCTCTCCACTGTTTTCGCCGCGCTTTGTCTGATAAATTCAATGCCATGGCTGCAAAAATGACCGATAAAAAGCAAACCCCGCTCGTTGATCTCGTGGCGGAAGATAGCGACACGGAAATGGGGCCATCAGCGATGGACTGTGGCGTCGCCGATAACGAGGACATTCTGCAGCTTTGCGAGGTTCGTATGGTTCATTTACCCTCCGACCGACAGGTCTGTTGTCGGTTTGTGCAGCAAGCAGCACTGTGTCGTTGATTGGGTGCTTAATTTTTGCAGCAAGGACAAAGTGCTATCGTGGAGGCAATGAAAGCGACACGCGCCATGCCGTCGGGACGGTCTCGCGACCTATATGCGGCTCATCCCGAATTCATCAGAATCACGGAGTCGCACGCCGATCAGGTGTTGCATATAATATCGGACATATTGCAAATGCAGGGAGTTCCCGGTAACATTCTGAAGTGAGTAGGTCGTTTCCAACGCGCATTGGCTGCGGCAGGGGTGGTTCTACATTTCTCTTACCCTGCACAGACGCGATTCGGAGGAACGGTTAGAGATGATACACGACTTCAACGACAACATTCTGGAGCGGATCCACTCCAACCTGGACGAAATGGCCGGCATCCGGAAGCAGGCCCCAACGGTGCTGGTGCAGTCGGAGGTGCAGGTAGCGGCCGTACCGCGCTACCGGCTAAGCGGCGCCTGGAACGAGCAGCAAACGCGAGATGCGATCAAAGCCACCCTCATAACCGGCACCAATATTGCCCGGCCGCAGGTCAAATTCAAAGTGCCCATCGACAACTCACGCCTCAATCCGTTCGTGCCGAAAATTCGCGACAAACCCAACTCACGGAAACCGTTGGCCGTGCTGCCCGAGTACGACGACGAGGGTAACATCGTGAGCTATCTGCATCCGTACGAGTTCGAGCTGGATCGCTTTCAACCGGCAAAGGGTGCTTTTGAGCGCGTGGAACCGCGCGAACCATCGTTGCTGGAGCAAACGGAGCTCATGTTCGTCGACCAGGTGTCTCAGGTGCGGGATCTGCTGCGCGAACTCACAGCGGCCAGTGAAATAGCGATCGATCTGGAGCACCATTCGTACCGCAGCTACCAAGGGTTCACCTGCCTGATGCAGCTGTCTACGCGCAGCAAGGACTACATCGTTGACACGCTGGCGCTGCGCGACGAGCTACACGTGCTGAACGAGGTGTTTACTGATCCGAAGAAACTGAAGGTGCTGCACGGGTCCATCAGCGATATCGAGTGGCTCCAGCGCGATCTTGGTCTGTATCTGGTGAATATGTTCGACACGGGTGAGGCGGCACGTGTGCTGCAATTCTCCCGTATCGGGTTGCAGTTTCTGCTAAGGCACTACTGCAACATCGACACGGATAAGGCGTTCCAGCTGGCGGACTGGCGCATCCGTCCGCTACCGATCAACTTTATCGAGTACGCGCGCAAGGACACACACTACCTTCTGTACATCTACGATCGCATGAAGAACGAGCTGCTCGAGAAGGGCGAGGGTTTGCTGCAGACCGTGTTCGACAAGTCGACCTTCATCTGCAAGCAGCGCTACCAGAAGCCGATCGTGAACGAGGACTCCGTGATGAACATCTATCGCCGGTCGCGGTACGTCTTCGACCATCGGCAAATGTACGCGCTCCGGGAGATTCTGTACTGGCGCGATCACATGGCACGGATGGAGGACGAATCGCCCGGGTATGTGTTGCCGCAGCACATGGCGCTCGACATCGCCTCGAAGCTGCCGCGCGAGATGCAGGGAATACTGGCCTCGTGCACGCCGGTCCCGTCGCTCGTCCGGCAGCATCTACACGCGCTGCACCAGATCATACTGAAGGCACGGGACCTGCCGGCGGTGGCCGGTGACCAGACGCAGACGCAGATGGAGCGGCAGGCTGATACGCGTCACAAGATGCAATCGGTGTACGATTTCGCGAATCCGCTGGTCTGCCCGCATGATGACGCCGGTCATGCGGATGTGGCCGATGACGCTACCAACCATCCGACGCTGCTGGGCGATCTAACCAACACAATGCATGCGGTAACGCTGCTGCCACGGGTCGACTCGTCCGTACTGAAGCAGGATCCCGATATGGGTGTTCTGTCGTCTCCGAAGATTGTGAGTATTAATGAGTGGGACGCGTTTAGCTGACCATAACGCATGTGCTGTTCTGTTTCCAGCGAACGATCAATACCCGGGGCCGTATTGGCTTGATCGAAAGTGACGTTGGCAAGGAAAGGTTTAGGAAGCTAATGGAGCTACATATCAACGCACCGGTAAGTTGGTCAACATTCATCAAACGTTCACCAGAGCATTAACGTTTTATACTTCAATGGATCAAGCCATTCTCACTGCAGTCCACCACCGGCGACACGGCAAAAGGTGATGAGAACAAAGACAGTAAATTCGGGCGGAACAAGTTCAACACTCCGTTCGAGCGGTACCTCGAAACGTGCCGTTTGCGCCAGCTGAAGGAACGGAACGATGAGCAAGCACAAAAACAGCTGCAAAAGGAACAACATCCGGACCAGTCGGGCGGATCGAAGCCGGCCGTGACAGCGTCGGAACACAGCTCGACTCAGCAGCCACCGGCCCCAGCTACGGTGGTGGTGGCCAAGGCGGAAAACAAGAAGCCCACGACCCCCCAGCATCTAATGACGCAAAATCAACAGAAACGCCTGGAAGAGGCGAAGGTGCGCAAACAGATCGCAGCGGGCGAGAAGTTGTGCTTCAACGGCACCACCGTGATGGAGCAGCCGAAAACTCCCCAGGGCAAGCGGAAATCGTTTCCCCGTATCGGGTTGCAGTTTCTGCTAAGGCACTACTGCAACATCGACACGGATAAGGCGTTCCAGCTGGCGGACTGGCGCATCCGTCCGCTACCGATCAACTTTATCGAGTACGCGCGCAAGGACACACACTACCTTCTGTACATCTACGATCGCATGAAGAACGAGCTGCTCGAGAAGGGCGAGGGTTTGCTGCAGACCGTGTTCGACAAGTCGACCTTCATCTGCAAGCAGCGCTACCAGAAGCCGATCGTGAACGAGGACTCCGTGATGAACATCTATCGCCGGTCGCGGTACGTCTTCGACCATCGGCAAATGTACGCGCTCCGGGAGATTCTGTACTGGCGCGATCACATGGCACGGATGGAGGACGAATCGCCCGGGTATGTGTTGCCGCAGCACATGGCGCTCGACATCGCCTCGAAGCTGCCGCGCGAGATGCAGGGAATACTGGCCTCGTGCACGCCGGTCCCGTCGCTCGTCCGGCAGCATCTGCACGCGCTGCACCAGATCATACTGAAGGCACGGGAGCTGCCGGCGGTGGCCGGTGACCAGACGCAGACGATGGAGCGGCAGGCTGATACGCGCCACAAGATGCAATCGGTGTACGATTTCGCGAATCCGCTGGTCTGCCCGCATGATGATGCCGGTCATGCGGATGCGGCCGATGACGCTACCAACCATCCGACGCTGCTGGGCGATCTAACCAACACAATGCATGCGGTAACGCTGCTGCCACGGGTCGACTCGTCCGTACTGAAGCAGGATCCCGATATGGGTGTTCTGTCGTCTCCGAAGATTGTGAGTATTAATGAGTGGGACGCGTTTAGCTGACCATAACGCATGTGCTGTTCTGTTTCCAGCGAACGATCAATACCCGGGGCCGTATTGGCTTGATCGAAAGTGACGTTGGCAAGGAAAGGTTTAGGAAGCTAATGGAGCTGCACATTAACGCACCGGTAAGTTGGTCAACATTCATCAAACGTTCACCAGAGCATTAACGTTATATACTTCAATCGATCAAGCCATTCTCACTGCAGTCCACCACCGGCGACATGGCAAAAGGTGATGAGAACAAAGACAGTAAATTCGGGCGGAACAAGTTCAACACTCCGTTCGAGCGGTACCTCGAAACGTGCCGTTTGCGCCAGCTGAAGGAACGGAACGATGAGCAAGCACAAAAACAGCTGCAAAAGGAACAACATCCGGACCAGTCGGGCGGATCGAAGCCGGCCGTGACAGCGTCGGAACACAGCTCGACTCAGCAGCCACCGGCCCCAGCTACGGTGGTGGTGGCCAAGGCGGAAAACAAGAAGCCCACGACCCCCCAGCATCTAATGACGCAAAATCAACAGAAACGCCTGGAAGAGGCGAAGGTGCGCAAACAGATCGCAGCGGGCGAGAAGTTGTGCTTCAACGGCACCACCGTGATGGAGCAGCCGAAAACTCCCCAGGGCAAGCGGAAATCGTTTCCACTGGAAATCGATGTCAGCGGTAGCTCGGACACAATCGAGCGCGATCTGGGCGCACCGGACGCGAGCAAACCGCGGATGGAGCCATATCAGGACCCGTCGAAACCTGAACACCAAGCGAACGACAGTGCGGCAGATTGGAACGAGCGGAAGGCGAAAACCAAGAAGGATAAGCAACGCCACCGCAATATGGTGAAATCATCCGTCGGGCAGGGTTCGCACCAGTCCTCGAATAAGCCGATCGTTCCGTTCGACTACGCGAGTGTCGATTTCGGCAAGTTTCAGGGTGGCTCGAAGCCGCTCGCTCCGCCACGCAAGGGCAAACGTGGGGCACCGGGCATGGCCTTCTCGCTCGCCGACAACGGCACCGAAGTGGGAAGCAGCACGAAGAAGTTACATCCCAACAGCCGGATAGCGAAGGACGTCAAGAAGACGCAGAGTATGTTCAACTTCAGCAGTACCAATATGAAGCGGAAGTAAGCGGAGAGCGATGAACGAGATATGGGGGATTGTGAGGGGGGGGAGGGTACACACACACAACGCTGTGTACACCTAGTCGCTAGAAGCAACGAGACAGAAAATGAAGAAAACAGATGCTAGAAATAAAATTTATTACACAAACTATCAAACTTCTTGCTTGGGATTGGTGGCAGCGTACAGTGAGTGGATTTTTCGGCTCAACTCCGGACCGATCCGTCGGTTGGCGGTGGTAATGGGACCGCCCGCCCGCCGGATGGTGATGTTCGCCAGCAGAACAGGCCCGTCTGCGATTCCGGCCGCGCGAAACGCCTCCATCAGCGAACGCATCGTTGGGTACACGCTCATGATGGCCTCCGCAATCTCCAGCGTCACCGACGGTATCTTGATGAGCTGGGCCTGGTACAGCTGCTGCAGCCCGGCGGTGCCCTCAACCCGCACGCAACCCTTCTTCTCGTTCCCGAGGTACACCTGCTCGCAGCTGGTGTACTTGTCCATCTGCTGCTGCTTGTACGGCCGTTCGGCGATGCTGCGTGCGAGCTGCGCCACGAAGGAGGCCACTTGCTCCGACGATTCCAGCAGCTGATGGGAGATGTCCTCGTGCAGTTGCACCTCCGTAAGGGCTTGCTCTGTTTCGCGGCGTCCCACGCACCCCCGATGCTCGCGACAGTAGCCGACCAGTCCGAACACGAGCAGGCTCAATCTTCGGCCGGGCAGCAGCTCCTTCACGCTCCGTACCGCAGCCAGCAGTTGATGGTTCCGAACGTACGTCACGAAGGTGGCACCATCGAGCAGATGGATCGCGAATGGTTCATCGGCCCTCGTATCCGACAGTGCCAGGGTAGTGGCGGTCAGTTTGGCCGGTATGCACCGATAGAAGGTGATCGTGGAGGAACACGGTTGAGTCGTCAGTTCGTACTTGCAGCCGAGCTCGGTTAGCTTCGGCAGCACCTGGGCCCCGTGAGGTTCCTTTAAGAAATCCGGATCTATAACGACGTGCAGGAACTTGTTGCAGTGTCCGGGTTTCAAATTTCGACAAAAACGCACACATCCCATCGTAGTGTGCGTGACGGCGCGCGCGTTCGGGCAAACACGCCGCCAAGCAAAGCAAAACAACCCCCTCCGTGCGAATCCTTTTCCGGCGCGCGGCGAGGACGAGGGTGCCACGGAAACGGCGGAACAAAGCGATTACACGGGGCGGACGAACGACTACTATGATGCGCCCGGTGCGGAAGCGAGAGGGAAAAATCTATGCATTTTCTAATACTAAAATGGCGTCGTGTCTTGTTGGTGTGTGCGAGGAGTCGTCGTGCGCGCCCGCGGTCTGCTTCGGTGGCGCGCGCGGTGTAGCGAGTAGCGGGGGTGGTAAGCATGCTAAATGGGAGTGTGTTGTGCAATATCAGCATCGGCAGCAGCGCGCACAGTCGTGCGGGGCATTGCGGGATGACCGGACGGACGGCGGCTCGAAACGTCATTTGAATACAAGCGCGGACGACACGGTGATGCATCTTTCGTGCTGGTCGTGTGTCGTGGAGATGTCATCGTGATATAGGTGGAAAAAAGTGTTCTTTAGTGTGTAGTTCGTGCATATTTCGCGTCCAGGACTAGATGGACCAAGCGGGATGGGTCGCAAATCGCGCCAGGAATGTGCACAAAACTGCCCTTTTGTTGGTGGCGAATGTGTTGCGGTGGAACATTACAACGCTTGGGGCGAGCTGCAACCCACCCCCCCGAGGGCAGCCCTCAGCAGACCGTGCAAGTGATTGGTTCCCTTGTTCTCGTGGGGTTGACGGCGGGCGAACCTGAAATTGGGGTCGAAAAGTTTCTTGATCGATAAAACGAAACGAGACAGCGCAGCGCACACAGCCTGCTAGTGTGACATTTCGTAATCTCGTCTTGTGCAGTATAGTGCTCGAGTCTGTGCGCCTGGTCCGTGGTGCCCCTTGGGTTCGGATGTCTCAAGAACGCCGATGGGAGGGGGCATAGGGAACGGGCGTAGGGAACCATAGGTTCCTATGATTCAGTCGTACCCCTGAGTCTATAATAGCGCCACCTACGGCGTGCAGCTAGAGCGAGAGGGCGGATGGAAGATTAAAAGATTCACCCACAGCGAATCGTACGGAACACACCCCACTAGCCACTAGAAGAGCCCCTATGTGTGTATGTGTGTGTGCGTGTAATTGTGTTTGTGGGTGCTTCCTAGTGTGCGTGCGTATTAGGAGGATGAGTTGGGTTTCATTCTAAGGGATCTTTGAACCTTTGACCTCAGGAGAGTATATCCCCGCCGTCGGTGTCGGTGTGTTGGTGTTGTGTATCTTCCCGACTCAAGAATGGGGTTGCACGCGCTTTGTGCAAAATCCATGCTTCTCTTCCTTGGCACGTCGTCGTCGTCGTCGTCGTCGTCGCGAGGAGGGTTGACGCTTTGTGGACTCCTGCCTAGTTCGCATCTCGCGCCCTCCGTGAACGCACGGGTGTCTCCGTCGGAGTCGCTCGGAATCGGGCATATCGGACACACTGGGGGTGAACAGAGAAGAAAAAACACACCACTCTATTTACACGATTATCGATTTTCCGACGGAGCGATTGGCGCGTTTCACCTACTCGCGCCCGGAGGGTGATAGTGTGGTGTTAATTGGGCAGAGGGTCGCGGACAACGGCCGCCCCGTGGTGCTGTGGTCCGAGAAGTTCATCTTTCCTCCGTTTCTTGCTTACAGCGTGATGCTCACCGTTCGTCGAAACTAGTCACATGAACTAATCGGAGTGGTGATAAAACAGAGGTGCGTGCCGCGCGTGCATACATTACACGCAAGCGACAACATGAGTGCCACCGCCGGACTATCGCAGCAGTTCTGTGTCCGCTGGAACAGCCATCTGGGCAGCTTGGGAGCAGCCTTTCCACAGGTACGTACCATCTTCGTCAGGTATGTTTCTGTGTCGCCAGTTGAACGTCCCACCGATGGCGCGTTAGGTTCGGAACCTATGGCGTGGCAAGACACGTTCGTTCGAGCATAAAGGAGGGTCTTAAACTCCGTCGTCCTCGCCGTCGTTGTGTAAGTTAATCTGCCCCCGCTACGTGCGATATCTTCGTTGCCCATCGCTACCCCGTTGCTCATCCTTTTGCCACAGCACTATACTAATACACACCACTACTACCGCTTCGATAGGCAGACGACCGTGTTGTCAATGGTAACCAACCTACGCGTTGCTGCTGGTGAGTGTGTGTGCGTGCGAGGCTGTGTGCTGTTCAAAGATGCACAGATGAAACCTTCGAGAACGAAAGGGCACCGTTGGCCCTGCTGCCGGCCCCTCCTCCTCCTGCGTATGCTACTACGCAGTCTGCTTTGTGCGACAACACTCTGGGAGTCTCCGGAACCCT
Organism: Anopheles cracens; assembly: GCA_002091845.1. Classification (NCBI taxonomy): domain Eukaryota; kingdom Metazoa; phylum Arthropoda; class Insecta; order Diptera; family Culicidae; genus Anopheles; species Anopheles cracens. The sequence goes on from KZ070763.1 coordinate 71,645, forward strand.
CTGGCAGTGCCCAGCATGGTAGGGAGGCCCAATTTGCGCTGGTGTAGTAATACGTACGCCAAACAAATGATGCAAACGAGATAAAAGGTGCGTCGGGCGCAGAAGGGTGGGATGTCCTCGAGGAGGGATAACCGGCCTTCGGCCCCGTGGGCATCGGGCATCGTACGGACCGCAAGCCGCATCTTCTGCGCCCGTCGCTAGGGGTAACATTTAGCGCAAAGTGCATCCCTGTGGTACGGAGGAGGGTTCCCATTTTTAAAGGGCCGCTGTGTTCGTGTGCGTTCGCGTAACTAGACGCGAATCGGTCTCCCTTGCGCACGGCTCGCGGTCTCGCTTCCGCACGCCCCGAAACGCGGATGGGAGGTCTGCGCCCGACAGCATCACGCGAAGAAGCACCCCTGCGTGCTTTCGGCTTCCAGTGGTCCATTTGTACGACACGCGCTTTTTTTTCTTTTTTGATAATACACTTGCCTGGGGTTCCGTGAAACGTGATCATGCGCCGCTCTTCGTAATTTCTCCCTCCTCCCTCTCCGTGTTACATTCGGTCCCTTGCGTGCGCTCGCTCTCTCGTAGGACGTTGTTGTGCCTAATCTGTGCCGAGCAGCTTAGGGTCGCCCAAAAGAATGGTTTATCAGAAACTATGACGAGTATTTGCAGTGGGGTTGAAGAAGATGCCACATAACGGGAATGCCTCCGTGTGGGAAGGGTTTGCGCATACAAACGGTCGGCACTGTGGGACACACAGACACACACGCACACAGCAGCCCGCAAGGCTACTAGATTACGATTTTCAAATTAAAACCTGTACAGAAATGGTTAAAAAATTTGGGCACACAAATACTTCTTCCCATGTGTGGTGAATACCCGTTGCTGGCGTTAGTACATTTGGTTCTAGCATTTGTTTTTTTTCTACCAAAATTCGGATGATACCTTTTTGTGTGAGGAACCCTTCGGACCATTTGTCGCAGCGCTTCGGATGTAGGGGTAATCGGAAAAATTTGAACATTCTTTTTTTTCTCCTGTTGCCCCTCAGTCTACCGTAAAGGGCATGCTTTGAGCCTGCGCTCAGTTAACTGCGTTCCTTTTCGGACGTATATTCCCTGTAACGTTGCCCTATCCTGAGGTCATCGAACGTTCCGGGAATGATAATTGTCATCCTTCCAAGAGGGTCCCTTCGCAATGCTCGAGTTCGACGGGTGACAAAAGCCATACAGGAAATGATTCGAGTAAAAATTTCAAGGCTTTCTTTGATTGGAAGCGTGCTCGGCGCAGTTTGACCTGGTTTGACGATATTTTTCATTTCATTTACCTATTAATTGCAACGCTCCGCTTTCGCCCTTCTTTAGCTACTGGCGGGTCAACGGTTCGTCGATGTAACGTTGGCGTGCGAAGGGCACCAGGTGCACTGCCACCGGCTGGTGCTGGCCGCGTGCTCGACCTACTTCGAGAATCTGCTGGGTGAAAATCCCTGCCAGCATCCGATCATCATCCTACCGCGAGACATCAAGCTGTGGGCGATACAAGCGCTGGTGGATTTCATGTACAAAGGAGAAGTGAACGTATCTCAGGCGGGCCTGCCAGATCTGATGAAATGTGCGGAAATTTTGAAAATCCGAGGCCTGTGCGGCTCGGATGCGGCGTTAAATCTGAACCAAATTCACAGCCCACCCACCCACGGCGCCGGGAGCGGTAGCTACCAGCAGCAACAGCATCACAATGCCAGCAGCGACACAATTGATGGAGGCGACAACACCAAACCGTCGGATGCGCCCTTTTCGGCGAGACATGGCGGTGGCCAATACCAAAGTAATTCTCTCGTTCGGAAGCACTCGGCACGGACGAATGTTTGCAAGCACTAATTGAATCTTGTTTTGACCGGGTACAGCTCAACACGATCTGAACACAAGAGCACACCAAAACAACACCTCGAGCGGACCAAAGAGACAGCTTCTGAATAGCTTAAACCTGCAGCCGATTGATACGGGAAGCCATCAGCAGAATGACGATGGCGGCAACCAAAGTGATAACGGGGAAAGTGGCAATGAGATGTGCATCAAAACGGAGGATTTAATGATTGGTAAGGCGGATTCCGTGTGGAAGGCTTGAAAGAAGGGATATTATTGTTTCAGTTCTCTCAATGCTTGACTTTTGCTTTTGCAGATGAAGATGATATCGGGAGCAGACAGTGTGGGGACGATGAAGAACTCCCTATGGACGGAAGTGACAAAAATTCATCTGGTAAGTTAATATGCTTAATTATTCGCAACAGTCAGCACAATCGCATCGAAAAAAACCATTCGTCTGATAATCTTCATCATCTTACTTGTTCTCTTGATCTCTACAAAATGGAGAGTTTTTTATGTGTTGCTCCAAAACGAAAAACAAAGTAGTATTCGGAATAAATAAAATGTGTTTTAATTACACCACCCATCAAAAGATGGCGCCACTCAAACATGGCTGTGCCTGTACATAATGTTGTCTTTAATTTTCAGTGATAGTTAACATCTTTTAAATAAACACTGAAAATAGACGTAGACAGTGGTTTTATGAAATCACTATAGCGAAAATTTTAATATATAAGCAACTATGTACATTTTTTGCATAAAAATATGTTACTTTTTTTGGAAAATCGGCTTCGATTTGAAAAATGTTTGCCGGTTCGACTAGTGGCTATTAATAGTACTGTATCAACTAAAAATGCTTCTCGAACAAGTGAAAACCATTCTTATGAATCACCATAAATCACTCATGAACAGTTTATGTATTTTTTTAATGTGTCAACATACTATATGCAATCAAACTCTTTGCACTAATTCAAGATCGGACTTGATCTTGAATTGAGACGATCAGTTTTGATAGTATTGTATGTGATTATTGTTATTCCATTATAATGTCCAACAAACATTGTACTGATACCTCACATTAGTTGAGACACGGTAAAATTCGTTTGGGATCTATTTAAAAAAACTGCTTCTTGGATACAGTGAAACGAGTTCTAGAAAGCGTTTCCACTGACCATTGTAAATCTCTTCCTCGTGGCTCGTGCTTTGTTTCCTTTCTGTCTACTGCTCTCATACTCGTCCTTCTACTGTGACACATGTGAAAGATATCATCACCTTCACATCAACAAAACTCTATTGCTTTCTCTGTCTGTGTGGTAAATGTAAGCTATTTTCATGCATTCATTATTTTTCTCTCCATTACTTATGCGCTACACTTGTGTGTCTACTTGCAGACGCGATTCGCTGCGAGCAGCAGTTCCTCGGCGTTGATTGCAACAATGCAGAGGACAGGGTGATGAGCGTTCGGCTTGCAAGAGACGCGTTACAGGACCGAATGGAGGAGGAGGCAGAGGTGGTGGAGGAGGGAGAAAAGATGATCGATGAGGGAAGCGTGACGATGGAACGCTCCGACGAATCGCAATCGCATTCCGATCATCAAGATTTCGTTCAGGACGATTACGCCAATTTCGCCAACGAAAACGAAGGTGATGATGAAGATGATGTCATAGACAATGATGTGATGGAGGTGAGAGAAGAGACAGAGGACACTACACGGGAAGCCACACGGGAAGGTACGCCCGGCAGGAAGGAAATGCGAAAGCAAGTGAGAAAAATCAGCACAAACCACCACCTGCGTGGTGCCGATGCCCACAACGAACTAATGCCACCCTCCACGGTATCGATACAGCAAAGTAGAAGTGCGCACTTGCAACCGAACGTCTGTACCAGTGCCACACAGCAGCAGCAGCGTGCAAACGGTGCCCGATCGATCGGTGCAGTGCCATCGCTATCTTCCATCAGTACGGTACGATCGTCGCCCGGCGGTTCCCGGGGTTCGATACGGGTGAAATCGATCGAGAATCTCTTCGAAAACTACCACGCCAAACAATCACCAAAGTCTTCCCGCGGCGACAAGAGGAAACTCGGAACGTGCGGCGGTGCCAATAACAGTGAAAACGATAGTGCCAGTGAACATGTCAGTGGTGTTGCTTCCTCGCTGCTGTACAACCGAAGCGAGCTAGATATCTACGTCAAACAGCAGCAGCACCAGCATCAACGGAGTTTGAAAACCCCCGAGCGTCAATCTTCCTCGTCGACCGCTGACGCTGTTGGTGGTGTTGAAACGAATGCTTCCATGGGCAGCAGTGATGGCGACGGGTACGAAAACATCATCTGCTCGCCGAACTTTCCCCAGCTGACCGGTGTTGTCGGTGGGTACAAGGCAGAGGAGGACGATGAAGATGAAGAGTACGGTGACGACTACGCCATCCAGCTGCTGGCGGAGGAGATCGACAGCAGTGTGCTGGCGAACGGTGGTGAAAGCGATGGAGACGAGATCCTGTACAAGCCACCGCCACTGATGGCGGGTGGGGCCAACACGAAACCGTCAGTGATGCGCACGTACGGCCGGGTGGCAGGCGGCATGGTAGGTAATGGAGCGACGGGAGCTACCTCGACGCTAACGATTCGCAAAATCGAACGGCAGGCCCGTGGCAATATGGGCGTTTCGCAGTCGACAAGCCTAACGCGCCCAAACCGTCGGCCGAGACTGACGGGCCGGTCTAAGGACGCCCTGAACCAGTTGCTGAATGCAAATGGAGCGCCACCACCGATTGCGTTCACCTTGAGAAATCCACGGGGCAATCAGCCGCGCACGTACAACACCGAGGCGCTCTGGGCCGCCCTGATGGACGTGAAGGCAGGGGAGAGTATCTACCGGTAAGTGCTGCTCGCCAGTTGGGGCATCGAGCTTGTGTGTTTTTCCCGATACTAAATGAACCCTTGTTTCCCCCCGAACAAACAGCGCATCGCAAATGCACAAAGTTCCTCGCAAGACGCTGCGGAATTGGATGAAACGGTGGGACATCAAGTCCGCGTACCCGATGCCGAGGCAGCTGAAGGAGGCGGCCGAAAAGAAGCGCATCATCAAAGAACTGACCAGCCAAATACAATAGCACGAGCAACAGCAGCTGCTGCTGCTGCACCAAAGCCAACAGAGAACGGTGCTGCAACCGGAACAGGAACCGTTGTGCCAAACTACTACCACATCTGCTTCATCGGTTGCCGTCGTTGCCAACACAAACATACCGACCGTATGGGGTTAAACAACAGCCGGAAATGCGTTGATGTTAAACGGGATTTTTTTAAACTTTAACCAAAAACCAGAATGCCAACATACACTAAGCGAAGCGGATAGAATGGGAAGCAGTGCAGCAAGCAGCAAGGGAAAGCAAGCACAGATATATACATTTAAAGCTATATGTACGTTACGAGTGCTAGTCTAGTGGGATTGCACACAGCGGAAGAAAAACGATGCCAAGATAGAGGATTAAGCGAAACCCAGGGAAATGAATAGTAAGAGAGTATATATATACATATATTTTATTTTATTTCTACACTAATCTTTATAATGTAGCTGCAGCAGCTACACCGATTGCGTAATGATTTATGTTCGTGACAACTCACAAACACTCCAGTTCGTAAAAACACGATACACAGGATCGGTGAAAAGAATTTAGTCATTATGGATACCAACCTGCGGCTGCTGCCGTTGCTGATCCGTGCTTCCGGTCGACGGTCTTTCGGAATCGCAATCGCAAGGAACTGATTTCATTATTTTTACTCCAAAAAGTCTCTTATCAGGAAAGGGGTCCGGCACGGTCCTGTGGGGTAGGAGGGCAGCTGCCGAAAGCTTGAAAGAGCGCGTATACTAACGGCCAAAGTAGTTGAACTTGAAATCTAGATACGTAAGGCACACTTACACAAACACACCCAGAAAATCGTAATCGTCATCAGCCAAACTGCGAGATGAATGTGAATGGTTTCTAGTCATCGTCTGTTTTATAAGCAGAGAGTTTGTAGCGACGTTCTGTTTTTGTTTCATTGTTTTTATTCGAGGAAAGCAAGCTGCTTTCAAGTTTAGTATATTGTTTTATTATTTGTTTTGTTTTTTGTTCGAATTTTTTGTTTTTATTCGCTTATACCAGTGGCAATATTCAAAAGTCCATGCAAAGAGAGGGAGCTTGGTAGCCGTAGAATTCTAGTTTCGATCATCATTAGATCTGGACGCAAATATTTACTTCCACTTAAGTTTACTTCTCCGGTTGATCAAACTCCGTATTCCGTATCTCAATTGTTCCTTCTATATTGGAAATTTATAGATGTAGCCAACGACCGAGAAAACAAAACCCAGCAGAACAGAACCCCCCGTATCGGCATGGTTAGAGTGAATGCTAGTGAAATAAGGTTTTCCGCGTCGTCTTCGTCGTCGTCGTACTTAGGTAACAAGTTGTGCCGACTAATTAGCACTATCGCTAGTGTGTACCAATTAATTTATAGTCAAAAGCCATTCGTTCGATTAACGCCATCTTCTTTTCGCCATCTCCACTGCATCGTTCATGGATGTGATTAATTGTGAGCGTGAGGATTTGAGGTACGTGCGGGTTGATTACAACAGCGGCTGCGAACGTTTTGCCTCCGAGTCCTCCTATTTTTTACTAGAGGGTCTTTAAGAAGTGGTCTCGAGATAGATGGATGGAACTTATGACAGGATATACCGCGCATATATTGTGCATATACAAAATTCCCCAGACAAAAATAAAAGAAATGCAAGTAATCTATTTATAAGAACGACAGCAGGATTGAAACTCTACCGTTACCTACTGGTTTGATGACATTGCTTTCTGACCGTATTCGAAGCAGTAGAAGATTTAACCGTTCTTCGTCTGTATTTCAATCGTTCAGATTTGCCTTCCGAGTACGCCTTGGCCAACGTGACGTGCGAGTACGAGCTGAACACGCAACAGACTCCCCAGGACAGTGGCACAGGTGGCCGACGGGTGCGACGATCCACCATCCGGTACGTACGTCGTCGATAGCAAATACGCCCCTATACCTCCTATGGTCTACGGTAAAAATATTCGTGATGATATGTGTTTATAGACGAGGCCAAAAGGTCAACATGTTTCGGTAAAAATGTTATATTAAGTGTACTGGAAATCTGTGAAAACTGTAAAACCTATACCATGTGTTAATTGCGTCGCCCGTCAAGAGATGGCGCCGCTCAAGGATAACTTCGATCAGGCTCAAGCCAATGTTGCGAATATTTTGATATAATCGTAATTATTTGATGGTTCGATTATTTCTTACGATAATTTTTAGGTTTAAGTAGAACATTTTTTTTTACTAAAAACTGTTTTTTTAAATCCAGTTTCATAATTATTAAATTGTTATATTTTATATTTATCTGGCCATTAACACGTTGACTGCCAAGCGGTTATGAGTAGTAGTACCTACCAGGCCAAGCGTTTTTCCATAAAATTTTGCTTGCTATCAGTGTTGCTATCATTAATGCTTATAAAGTAAGTTGAACCATAAGTTTGCGAAAACCAAACACAAACTGAGTTTCAAAAATAACAAACTTTAAAAACGGTCGAAGAATTTGTCGCTAATAGTTTTTTATGTAAAGGGGCTATTAAAACTGATAGCCATGGCCAGGAAACATCACTGGCTATCAAAAATGATAACCACGGCAGCCAACGTGTTAAGCAATTAAAAGAAAAAAAAACTATCAAGGAAACATTTAAACATTATGTATTACATAGAAACTTCGGTTTACACATTTTATATGAGTTTTATTTAATTCACCTTAAATTAATAAAAAGTTGTATTAAATGGGATTCATCGTGTTTTGGTAGGAGTTAGCGCCAGGATTATATTTGAATTTTGGGCAAACAAGACCCATATATATGCACATTGGCCATATATATACACATTGGAATAAGCGTAAATGTCCTTTATAGTTGAACTCCACATCACAAGTATAGGAGTAGTTCTGTAAGGTAACACAACACAACTTTATGCTATATCCGCTTCATTTCAGCTTCTACATGGCTCGTAAAGGTATACTGCCTCGAAGAAAACGTGGCCGGACAGCCATGTTCCCTTGCAGCCTATCCAATCGTCAATCGCAAATGGCGGCGATGCTTAATGCCGCCCCTGCTGCTGCGATGCTGCCTCAACCGAACCAAATCGACCAGCAACATTACCGCCAGCAGTTGAACGAAAACATGGCCCTGGCAGGTGTGCAACCGGACGGACGGACGGACACAAAATCGGTTGGAGAAGAAACAAAAGGCCCCGGCACCGGAAGTCGCTCACCCTCGCCGTCTGGTCCTCCATTTCACTTTGCAAACTATAAGCTACCCGATCTGCAGCCGAATCTGCTGTAGAAGACTGTGGCTCCCTGCATCAGCTCCCAGTACCTTTCCGCTTACCTCTTTCGCATCGCGTACGACGATCTCTTAAAGTGAACCAGGGCGAACATATTTCGTAGCACGGTTAGATGGGATGTATATTTACAGATATTTAGATCTCTATATGGATGGAAAAATCGGGTTTAATATATCGACGATAAACGCCAAAACATCACTATCATAGATTATGTATTTTAATGTGTACGTGGGAAATCATGTGATTTAGAATGTGACCCGACGGAATCTATACTTTTATGCGTTTTTCGAGCAACTTATGATCTTTCTCACAAAACATGAGAATTTTGTTATTTTTTATATAAGTTCGTTAGTATGATTTCAAAAATTAAGAATAATTCTATGGATAAATAAAAATACACATCTGATAGCTTTGTAAGAATTTAAATTACCTTACCCTATATAGTTGAACCATGAAGCGTCACGGAGTAAAAATAAAAGCAAAGACAAAAGAAAATAGTTCTGCATTTTCTCATTAAAACGCGGTTGCAAGTATTTTTTAAAGCAGAAATGTTAAATGAGAAAATATTTATTACATTACACTTTACATCTAATTACGATGGAGAGTTATTCTTTCGCGTGTGCGGTCAATGCATTGTGCTGCATCTTTTTGTGGTATATTTGTTCCTCCAGCTTCGCGCAAGCCTGCTCGATTTCGTAATTTTTCGACACCAACATAACCCATTGTGCTTCGAGCGAGCGAAGCTTCTCTCCGCCTTGGGTTTGCTTTGTTTTGCGAGCCCAATTTACATCCTGAATTTCCTTCTTTACTTCCGCCAGCCGGGCTTGGCATTTGGCCTGCATCGTAACCAGCGTTTCCAGGTACGATTTCCACATCTCACAGCCATACTCGGCCATAAGCTCAAGATTCATCGCCCGCACCGCCTGATGCTCCAGTTGAGCCATCGAATTGTCCACGCTCTCGCCCCACGCGGACACTTCGTTCATCTTGCCGGCCGGCGGTGGTGGCAGCTCGTAGCGCTTCATGCTGAGCGGTTCCATCGGGAGTCTGTTCTGAATGCGTTCGAATTCCGCTGCCATCAGTTCGGTTTCGAAGGCGTTCGTGTTGAGTGCAGGCAGATGTTCGAGGTAGTTCTTTGTTGGACGATAGCGACGGCATTCTTCCTCTACCATAGCGATCGCCTGCAAACCCACAGAACCGAGATTACTGGGAAGTCATTTCAAATTGCCCACAGCGGAATGTACTTACCGCTTCTCGCACACCCGGATCATCGTACCCAAGATCAATGTACGGCAGCGCATCAACCAATACCTCCCCGGCCATAGTTTTGCAGCGTAAACCTGAATTAAAAAGCACGAAAGCTGGCAAATTGCAATTTTTTGGGGCGTTTATGTTTGCCAACAACTTTAGACAGTCTCAATGTTTACATTGAAAAGGCGTTCCGCTCCGCAACGGATGAAAAGGCCTTTCAAGCAAATGCATGTCGAATTGTGTTTTATTGAAGTGCATTCAAAGTGGTGTATTAATTGCCCTGCTTTATTGATCAAATATCAGCACAATATTAATTCATCATAATCAAGAAAAAACATTCCTTTTTGGAAAAAATATAAGCCGTTAATCATCCGTCCATTCCACTGAACTGTAATTACGTCAAACTGACAGCTGTCAAGAAAAAGCCGGATCGAAGTGTTTCCGCTTTGAATAGTTCTTTTTCTGTCCTCCGTGGCATGGTGGACGTGCTTTTGCAAAGCAGTCAACAATAATTGTAGAAAATCGGGAGTAAACTTGTGCGAAAATGGTAAGTGCAGGTGGTAAAGAATGCGCTAGACCCGGCTGCAATCGGTGTGTACAGGGATTTTTGTGGCCGAACTGCGAGAAACGATAATTTGGCGTCGTGTTTGTGACGGATGCTGCCGGAGGATCGGAAGCGGTGTGGTGGATGTGACTCCATCGTGATGAATCTATGAAGGCTCGGCGTCAATGTAATCTTCAAATGTGCGAATAAACCCGCGAAACAATGCAATGGCAGCGAGAACTGTGTGAAAACGAAGCTGCGTAGGAGGTTGCGGATAATACTTTACATGTGCTAAACGCAATGTGCGTCCTAAGTTGTTGCTGTCATCGTGCACCGTGCAAGGATGCCGGAAACGTGTTTTGCGTGAAGTGAACCGATGGTAGTGACTGTTGTGCATACCTTGTCGTTGTTCCGTCTCGGAGAATACGGTTGAAAATGGACTGTCACACTTTTGCACCGTGGATCCTCCGGCGTCATTATCCTCCGTGAACTGTGCTGTGTGGAATTTATCTGTAATTTAATCATTATGTGTGTGCATGTGCTTGTTCTTTCAGAGTTTGACGGCAGCGCGCCCTTTGGTCAGTGTGTACACTGACAAAAATGTGGCGGTGAAGGACAAGGGAGTTGCCTTGCCGGCAATCTTCAAGGCCCCGATCCGTCCGGATGTTGTTAGCGATGTGTCGCAGTTGATGCGCCGCAACCGTCGCCAGGCGTACGCCGTTAGTGAGGCTGCCGGTCACCAGACGTCGGCCGAGTCGTGGGGTACTGGCCGTGCTGTGGCCCGTATTCCGCGCGTCCGCGGTGGTGGTACCCACCGTTCCGGCCAGGGTGCCTACGGTAACATGTGCCGTGGTGGTCGCATGTTCGCCCCGACCAAGACCTGGCGCCGTTGGCATCGCAAGATCAACATCAACCTGAAGCGCTACGCTCTGGTTTCCGCTCTGGCCGCCAGCGGTGTACCTGCTCTGGTACAGTCGCGTGGTAAGTGTTTCAACAACAGCTTCGAACCCCCTCTCCGTGAGCCCTCTCGTGACGATGCGTTTTTGTTCTGTCTCGCTTTATCGTAGGTCATATCATCGACGGAATTTCGGAGCTGCCGTTGGTTGTCTCGGACGATATCCAGAAGTTCCAGAAGACCAAGCAGGCGGTGACTTTCCTGCGCCGTTCGAAGGTTTGGGCTGATGTGCAGAAGGTGTACAAGTCCCAGCGTCTGCGTGCCGGTCGCGGTAAGATGCGCAACCGTCGTCGCGTCCAGCGTCGTGGCCCGTTGGTCATCTACGACCGGGATGACGGTCTGCGCAAGGCATTCCGCAACATTCCTGGCGTCGATACCATGAAGGTGACCCGGATGAACTTGCTGAAGCTGGCTCCTGGTGGTCATGTCGGTCGCCTCTGCATCTGGACCGAGTCCGCGTTCGCCAAGTTGGATGCCCTGTACGGCACCTGGGAGAAGAAGTCGTCCCTGAAGAAGGGCTACAACCTGCCGAACCCGATCATGGCCAACACCGATCTGGCTCGCCTGCTGAAGTCGGAGGAAATCCGTCGTGTGCTGACCGCCCCCAAGAAGAAGGTCCACCGTCATGTGCGCCGTCTGAACCCGCTGACCAACAGGCTGCACATGCTGAAGCTGAACCCGTACGCAGCGGTGACGTCGCGTCGTACCCAGCTGATGAAGAGGTTGCGCAAGTGCGAGCGTAAGGCTGCCAAGGCGCAGGCCAAGAAGAAGCCGCTGGATGCCAAGGACAACACCCTGCTGTTCATCGAGCGCCAGAAGAAGCGCGTGGTGCAGCTGCAGAAGCGTGTGGACAAGCGCAAGGCGAGGGTTGAGAAGAAGCAGGCCGACATCAAGTCCGGAAACAAGCCCCCGCGCATGGAGCGACCCGGTGCAAAGCCGGCGAAGAAGAAGGGCGAGAAGAAGGACGTGAAGAAAGACGAGAAGAAGGTTGAGAAGAAGGTGGAGAAGAAGGTCGAGAAGAAAGTCGAGAAGAAGGTCGAGAAGGTGGTAAAGAAGTAAATGTGTGAGCATTGGTAGCTCCAGTTTGCATACTTTATTGTGGTAATATGCTCTAATTTCCATCGGCGGTAATAAAACCCTAGAAGCCATCAGTCCTTTAAGCTGTGGTGGAAAGAAAACAGCGCACGTTGATCGTGTTTAATCCTTCGAACTCGGTAGTCATGTCAACATATATCACAAGAAGAGTGGGTAAGAGGTACACGTGAATGAGACAGTAAGTAATTTCAGTGACAGCAGTGCAACAACTAAAAATCCGCCCTAACTTGAAATGAAAATCAACTGTTTTCGGTATTCTGTGCAGATAATTTGCACAGGATTGCCTTGATCAGATCACTGCTGCAGTACTGTTCAGTGATCTGTTCCCCACCTCCAGAACATGTATCGAACACTTGCACCGAATCCAAGGGATTTTCACTAGGATTATCATACGCAAATCCACCGGTAATTGATCCTCTGCCCTGCCCTGTTACGAGAACAGATGTTGGTGGCTTAGTAATTGTAATTGTTTATTTATCTTGTTGGTCTCTTAGCACTTCACAAGGACTTATAACTATTACAGAACATTACAAATGACGAATGGAACACAATTACAAGAAACACAGATAATCTCTACTTATTTACCGTTTCGATGTGGTCAGAAATATTGTTTATGTCAGTCTCTTCCCATTACTTTAATTATCACTTCGATAAGGACAATAACACTCCTATTCCTGTTATATTCTGCCCTCTGGCATCCTCTCTCCACCTCTTTACATAGTAGCTAGGTTGGGATAGGCTAGATAAGGTACAAAGTATGTAAGACGATTTGTTGAGCCTTGAGGCGAACTATTATCATATTATACCATAATACGAATGGCAAAAGTTATTAGTTCAACATAACTGCAAGGATAGGAGCAGATCAAATCCAGTTGACAGGTTCATCGGGCCAACGGGTGTTACTCAGCGCTAAGGAGAACGGAAAAGCAGCTGAGCAACCAGTGCAAGGAAAAGGAAGCTCTGAAACCAAAACGTGTTCAGACCAACAAAGGAGGCTCGGAATAAACGTAACGAGTACAGATGAGTTTCTGAAGTCGAAGAACACGGATGAGATTCCAAAGTCGTAGAACACGGATGAGATTCCGAAGTCGAAGAACACAGACGAGATGCTTAAATCGAACAACACAGGCGAGATTATGAATTCGAAGAACAAGGACGAGATGCTGAAGTCGAAGAAAAGAGACGACAATTTAAAGTCAACGAAGAATGACGGAAAATTAAGGTCATAGAATGAAGAAGGATAAAATACTACAACCTTTGTAGAAGTTTTGATAAAATTTAGCCTCTAGCACTGAATCAATAACTGGCTCGGAGTTTAAAAAAAAACTTATTCAAAGCCAGCCCGGAGTGTTGGCATTCACAGGCCTGATCCGGAGAATTAAGTGCAGATAGTTGGAAAGAGAACTTCGGGTGCGAGCGGGATCAAACCTTCGCGTGATTCTACACTAGGGATCCGCTTTCCAACAACGGGTTGAATATTAGCGTGATTATTACAGTGTTTCACTTTTGCTGTTCCAGTTTCAGTTCCAACGAGTTTCCTCATTAATTAATTTGAATTTCAATTCTATATAGTATCACAGTTCAGATGTAGAGGCGCTTCATCGATCGACTGTCAAAATGGTTTGTTTACAGATGCTGTAGTTTTGCATGAACGTAAACAATTGTTCGATTAAGTTTCTCTTGTTGTGCAAAAGTATAAATACCTCTATCGAAAATGGATATCCTAAAAGCAGAAATTGCTAAGAAAAGAAAGCTATTGGAAGAAAAGAAACTTGTGGTAAGTTTTAACCATGTGCCTGACATGTGATTAAGCTCCCCTTTGTCGCGTTTTTTTTAATAAGCAATACTCGGAATCGCTTCAGAATGAAACTAAAAAATACTTCAAGCGTGGAGAGCTTCTGCAACAGGAAGAGGTTGAATATCTGGAGAAAAGTGGATACAACAAAACAGACCGTGCCACCAACAACGGGTCAGCTGCGAACGATGGGCAAACAACGGTGGGGGCCGACCCCAAATATGACTTTAAGAAACTGCCGCGGTCGGAAGTTATCCGGAAGCTGCGGGAACGCGGCGAACCAGTTTTGCTGTTCGGAGAAACGGAAAAAGAATCATGCCATCGACTGCACCAGCTCGAGATATCGGCACCGGAAATCAATCGCGGTTTCCGGAATGACTTCCAGGAAGCGATGGAGCAGGTGGACGAAGAATATCTCAACGAGATCCTTTCCTCGAACGGTCAGGCACCGGGGATGGGCAAGGCGAAAACTTCCAACGAAGATTACGCGATAGACGATAGTGTTACGTACGAATCGATCCAGGTAATGGCGGTCCGATTGGGACGCAGTGGCAAGGATCACGACTGCCACGTTATAATGACACTCATTCAGTTTCTGCTCAAAATGTGGAACGATCAGCTCAGCTCGGTGACGGCTGCCGAGCGAATGGCTACTAAAGGCAAGATAGCACGTGCCACGTTCGAGCAGACGCGACTCTACCTGAAGCCGTTGCTGCGTAAGCTGAAAAACAAAACGATACCCGAAGATATTCTCGACAGCTTGACGGACATCACGAAGAGTTTGCTGAAGCGGGACTACATTCACGCGAGTGACGCGTACCTGACGA
>KZ070763.1:86355-103607 GCA_002091845.1 Anopheles cracens
AAAATGCAGGAATACTTTCCCACTGATCCGTCGCGTTGTGTTGAGTATGTTAGCAAAAAGGATCGGCAGGAATAGATTCAGCAAAGGGTTGAGGCGTAATCGAATCTATTGTGGTTCCGTGTACACTACTATAAGTAAATATAACTATTTTAAACTTTCATGGCAATTGTGTGTATTAATTTACATTTATTGCACCGGCTAGGCCGCATTAATGGCAACATTTTTCAACATTATCTGGATTTGATAGTTTTTGTCACAATTACTATATCTAAGATAACTCTTCGGCTCTCTTCGTTGCTCGCTCGACTGCATTCATGACGGTGCCACGCATCGAGCCTTGCTCCAACGCGTGCACTCCGTGAATGGTTGCTCCACCCTGCGAGCACACCTCGTCCTTGAGGACACCAGGATGCTTGCCCGTATCCAGCACGGTTTTTGCCGCTCCCATGACCGTCTGTGCAGCGAGCTGTAGGGCCATGGCACGAGGAACACCCTGCTTAACGCCGCCATCAGCCAGTGCCTCAATGAACTGGTACACGTACGCTGGCCCACAACCAGCCAATCCTGTAACGGCGTTAATTTGACCTTCTGGAACTTCATACGCAAGTCCAAGGGCTCCGAACATGAGCTTCACGTCGTTATAGCGCGAATCTGTCAGGCTGGAGGTGTCCACCCGGCTAAACACCGTACAACCAACACCAACCTGCATCGGAGTGTTGGGCATTGCGCGGACAATGCTGTGAGATTTCAAGTTTAGGTCCTTTTCCAAGCGTTCCAACGTTACGCCGGCAAGAATAGAAACGAACAGCGTACTCTGAGTGTTTTCATAATCCTTTTCCATTGCCACTCGCAACTGTCCCGTTATTTTGGGGAATATTTGTGGTTTGACACAGATGAAAACGATCTTTGCGTTGAGCAGCACTTCTTCGTTGTTGACGGTGGTGTGCGTTACACCGAGCGGAGACCAACGTTTTTGCAGATTATCAAGATTGGTGGCAGACACGTAGATTTGTTCAGCTTGCAGAACACCTTCCGGAAATGGAAAAGAGCAGTTTTGAGTGCATGTGCCTTGCGAGTGATTCGCACCACTGTGCGCTACATTACCTTTCTTCAGCAAACCAGACGCAATGGCAAAGGCCATATTACCGCCGCCAATAAAACCGACTTTTTCACCACATACAGCACCAGCCATTTTCACGCGTTCAACCGGATGCGAAAAAATGCTCAAGAGAAAAAAATCGGATCGCCTTTGGTTGAGGTTAATTTTCGATTCGCCCACACGCACCGAAATTCAAGGGCAACTATGTAGCAGATAAACAATCAACAAAAGCGCACTCGTGCATCAACAACAGTTTCGTATCTTCTTGGTGTTATCTAATCAGACTCGGTTGTAGTTTGCACGTTTGTTGTATTGCAAGGAACTGCAGGTGGCGGTGCCTGGGTGGAATGATTTGTTTACATTTTTTTATTTTGTTTTATTCCACTGTCAACATTGCACACTGGGCTGCAGCAATGGCCATAAACACGTGGTAAATCCTGCAAATATAGTGTTGAATAAATTCAATTAGTGAACATTTTTGCACCGTGAATGAGGATATCAATTTATGGTGAGTGATTCAACAACGAGAAAAGTTTAGGTAGACTTCAAAACAATTTTTAATTTGTTTGCATTTTTTTACATCGACTTGATCGTAGTACACGGGAAGTTTGCGATTTGCCAAGATGGCCGCTAGATTCTCATCACCGGGAACGAATAAAGAAATTCATCGTGTTGTGACCCGCGAGCAGATCGGTTTTCTTCACGGCCAATTTCTGGCCCACGATAATCGTCTGACCTTGCTGGAGTTGCGCGATCTTCTGGCCGGACTCGGGTTACGCTACTCCGACGAACAGTATCGGACATTGTGGCTGCAGATCAACACCGACCACGATGAGTACTGCCAGTGGGATGAGTTTCTCAGCTACCTGATCCTCGGCTTCCAGGACGACGATCCGTTGGCAGTGAAGCAGTCGCTCGATCCGCCCATCGCAGGTGAACTTTACCTGAAGGTGCGCCGCCAGGTGTACACCATCGTGAAGGTGGACTTTTGTCCCATGGTGTACTACGTTAGTATTTTAAATGTAGCCCGGTTTGTAGTAATCGCTTTCGCTTTCTGATACATACAAATAATACATCGTCACCCAGGATGGAAGCATTAGCTGGTCGCAAGGACGCTGGATCACCACGTCCCGCGAGGGTGTGATAAATTATTGGACTGAAGATTGGAAACCCTCGCTGACTATAAGGTCGGTACCATCGAATTTGAAACGATCGAAGACTTGGGTGTTAGAAACTACACCGCTACCGGATCTAAGCATGCTGTGCGTGGCCGGACTGGAAACAGAACTTCGGTTTTATGACGTCGTTGCTTCTTCTTTCACGCTGAAACTTGTGATCGAACGTCTTCCGCATCCTATCAGTGCTATGGCCTATCGTTTTAACTGCCACGAACCAAGCAAGCTGATCACGGGTGACTATGAGGGACGCGTACGTATGTTTGTGTTCTATCCTGAGCGGAAGGCGACTTCATCGGATGAGTCATTTTCCACGGTCACGCGTGTAAGCTTGCTGGAGGTCCTGCACGGGAAGTATCCACCTGTGGAGTGCACTGACTATGGTTTGGTTCTACCGGACATAGTAAGGTCGATTCAGTTTGTCGACCGATTGGAGAGCTTCGTAGCGTGCGCAGAAGATAATCCTCTAACCACCACGCGAGGACGGACACGGCCCCAACAAACGTGCTGTATGGTCATCCGCTCTCTTGAACTTTCCGGCACTGGCATAACGAAATTTTACGTTCCACGAGGAGTGACTTGCTTCGACTTTGAACCCTCGAACGAACTTCTGGTTTCCGGAGGACCAGATTGTGAACTTCGGCTGTGGGATATACACCGACCGGACAAACCGTCCGTCGTGCTAACGGGCCACACATCGAGCATAAAGTTCGTGTTTATCCAAGATGCGGGTGAGAAGATTTACAGTCTAGATCAAAAAAAGATCATCAAGGTATGGGATGTTCGCAATCGTGTGCTGATGCAAACGTTTAGCCAGTTCGCAACCGTGCTAGTGAAAGGGGTTCCCGCCTGTGCTTACTACAATGCACGAGACCGGGAGCTGGTGATGGCCAGTAACAAACTGTTCGTGACGGCCTGCTGTCCCGAGATTGCTCTCGATCGAACGGACGGTGAAAGTCACACCAATGCTGTTTCGGTGCTGTTGTACAACGAGCTGTACCAGCTCGTCGTAAGCTGTGGCTTTGACAGTTTTATTATCGTGTGGGACCATCGGCTTAATCGCAAGATGACCGTCATTACGGAGGCACACACGCAGATCAGGAATGGAGTGATCGAACCGGTGGAAATCACGGCCGGATGCTTTGATGAGAAGCAACAA
Source organism: Anopheles cracens (assembly GCA_002091845.1). Taxonomy (NCBI): domain Eukaryota; kingdom Metazoa; phylum Arthropoda; class Insecta; order Diptera; family Culicidae; genus Anopheles; species Anopheles cracens. Next base: position 89,789 of record KZ070763.1, read on the forward strand.
ATGCTACTTACGGGCGCGCGTAATGGATCGTTGAAGATCTGGAACATTAGCGGCCGAACGTGCGTACGCACCATAGAAATAGACGAGGATTGCGAGGTGACGGCCGTGTTCTGGACAGCGAATCGCATCCTGGCGATGGGCTGGAACCATCGCGTGGTGGAATTTTCTGCGTTAACCGAAAACGACGAGTACCCGCGGGGTCTGCAGTGGCGCAAGCTGCATTCCGATGACATTCTTTGCGCGGCAGTTAGCGGATCTTTGCCAGGAGCAATCGCCACCTGCAGCTACGCTGGAGAGCTAGTTTTTTGGATGCTAGAAACGGGACAACCGTACCGGCGGTACGATGCCACAAGTCCTCGAACACGCATACCGATTGCATTTCGCGACGGTCCGGCAACGAAACCGCGAAAAATAGCACCACGACTTTCCATCTTCCAAGCGTCGGAGGATCGTCTCAGGCAGCGACGGCTGTCCCGGATCGTAATGCCTACAGTACTGGAACAGATGCGGCGGCATTCGATACAGGCGTTGCTGTTCCTAACAAGCCGGCCGATGCTGGCAGGATATGGCACGCTGCTAGGTTCGCTCGATAATGGGACGGTGCAGATATGGTCGCACCATCCGGACGGTGGGTACATGGGGCAATTCCACGGGGTCCATATGGCTGGCGACAGGATAATAGTGATGGCAACGGATAAGGCAAACAAATTTATTTTCACTGGAACCGCTTTGGGGTACATAAAAACGTGGTACATAGAAAATTGCTGGTGAGTAGACTCGAGAATGCAGCGAAATTTGCGTGCACCATAACACCGTCCTTTTTTGTAGGATCCCCGATGACGAAAAATTCCATGTGAACAAACCGGCTCTGAGATTGCTGTTTCCATTTCTGCTCGATGACGTGATACCGGGACGTGCAAAGCGGTCGGCACGAACTCAACCCAAACCTTGGCTGGTGAACTCGTACCTGGCCCACCGGACCTGTCTTACCGGACTCGTATACCTCGACTCAACCGGCCTCCTGCTCAGTAGTAGCAGTGATCGCACCATACGCCTCTGGACACTCGGTGGACGATACATCGGACTTCTAGGTAGTCCGGTTCACTGGCAAACACTATCTACCGATGTGCCTCCTCCAGAAGAATATCGCTTCCGAGTTCCACCGGATCTGCAGCGCGATGTGAGCTTTACGACGACAAAAGTTTTACACGGAGGTAAAGACTTCAAACAGGTACGAACAACAGGCAGTGCTGGTACTTCGGAACAAGCGCCTCGACGATCACCGTCAGTCGGAAGTGTGCAAACCGAATCCACTCAACACACTACCGTCGTTAAGGGTCCGCACAAAGAGCCAGCATTGCCCAGAATCACACTGGATAGAAGTTATCCCTTCGTGACGCTCTATGATCGTATGCTACAGTTTCCGATCAGAACGATTGATACCACCCCCGGTTTTGAACAGCTGTTAGAGACAACCAAAAGGCTGCAATTCAAAGAGCAACCTAATGACTACGATGACGACGTCATTAACTAGGTAGCTGGCGGACGGAGAAGTAATCCAAAGAAGAAAAAAAAAACACTAGCTGTTTGAAAAGTAATCTCAAATTGAGTGGGTATTTATTGATCGCTTCGGACGCTTGTTGCGTTTGCCGCAGTGGTTGCGAATCTAAAACTTGCTTCCGTGGACACTATACAGTTTTTGCAGTTTTTTTTCTTTTCGGCATTGGCGCTGTTGTATTGTTGTAACCTATCGCAATACTACTTCTATTCATCTTTTTCTTATGCCATACTGCTGCAGCTACTTGCCTCACAACACACTATATGGTAAGAATGTAGGCTGTTCGGGTGTCAACTCGCTAGGGCAGTTTCTGTTCGAATCAGTTCTGTGGCTCAACGTGTCCCCGGCAATCTGGAGCGGTCACGTGAGCGACAATGGACATTCGTGGTTGAGTTTTTTTTTCTGCTTCTCTTTCGGCACCATAACACGCACGTGCTAGTGGGCCGACGATGTTTCAATTAAAACCTATTTTCTAAAATACAATAGTGCTTACTAGTTAAATGACTGTCAATATTTACACAAATATTATTGCTGCGCTGCGCTGACAGATCCTCTTTTTCAGTTGGATCATTTTCCAACGTAGTTGGATCATTTTCCAACACACTCTCAACGGATACAATACGTAGCACATAATTGGTCGCCAACTGGTCTGGAGAGCAGTATCTAAAGGCGGTGGTAAACTCTCCATTGTAAAAGTACGTTTATGTTTTTTCCCCTCTAGGCGGATTATCCCGCACCAGCTTCCCACTTGTAAGGTGAATAAATATAACATTGCATAATCGTTCGTGATCCTGCTCTGCCGTTGCCCCTGCAGAGCAAGACTATTGCTCCGTTCGTTTCGTTTGTTATCTACCTACTTCTACTATTGTACACGGTTCTTGGCTATTAGTTAAACACTAACACGATCGTTCGACTTATTCATCCTATACGTGGGTCGCGTTTTATCTTTCTAATCATGTCGAAAAGGGAAGTGTTTTTGTTTTATAAGAAAATATGGACATAAAACGTAGAATTGAAATTAAAATGATAGAAAATAAAATGCCACATATGTCACAATATTTTACACGGTTGATAAGATTCATCGGTTCAATCGCTAAAGCTCCTACTATGCAGGGCGCTTTTTGCTCCACCGATCGCTGTGAATAATATCTACTTGAGACGACGGGGGTCTGGCAGTGGACAAGGGCAGCCGCCTTACAGCTCCGTGGTGGTTTCCGCATCGGATCGATCCAGATCATTGAGATAGGAGAAAGACAGCTGGTTGTAATCACGCTTGCCGAAACTAACGTTTTCGTTCGTGGCGCTGATGTGGTTCAGCTGCGGTTGCGACTGCAAGTCTCCGTTTTGTCTGCAGGGTATGGAAGACGAGCATTAATCTTCTATCTGCACGATGCCGTCGGTAGGAAAATAGAACACTTACCGAATGTGAAACAGAGGATTCGTTACTGGCACATCGTTGTAGCGGTTGTTGCGTCCAAGCGTGTTTGTCACTATTTCTGTCCCCACGTAACCGCCGTTGTGCATCTGGTGGTGGTGGCCCTGGTTGAGGTTGATGTTGTTAGAGGCATGGTTGGCGTTGTTGTTGTGCGGCATTTCCGCTCGCTTCGCGTGCGACCACCTGGAACAGATACTTGCCGGGACTGGGTGGATCGCGGTCGAGCCCTTCTTCGTTGACGCGCAGTATGCCCTCCTTGGAAACGGTGAACGACGGTGTCGTTACCTCATATATGTACTCCATGCCTTCGCCGTCCGGCCCGAGGTCCTGGTCGGTGGTGGACAGCCTGATCGGTTTACCCTGCGCATCCATCACGACCGTCCCGATCGGTGAGTTTTCATCGACAAAGCCCTCCATCGAGGTAACGCTGATCATCGGTGGGAACGCATCGACCGGCTTCACATTAATGGACAGCTTGGCCGTGGTGTACCGTTTCATGTCGGAAACTTCCTCAGCCTTCACGATAATGTCAAACTTTTTCGCCGTCACCGACGCGTCGACGAGCCTCGTCTGCTTCAGCACACCCGTCTGCGGATCGATCTCGAAGTAATCGCCGTAGTTGCCCGGAATGCCGCTCAGAAAGGAGTACCGGATGGGGGCACTGATCGTGTCCAGGTCGACGGCCTGGATTCGTTCGGGCGCCACCGTCAGCACACCCTGCAGGGTACCGGCTGGCACCGAGGCACTATACTCTGGGTTCAGGCACGCCCCATCCAGCAGCACACAGCCGCGGTAGATGAAGGACGGATCCTGATCGTCCGAATCGGCAATGTCGATCGTCAGGGTCGTCGTGGCCGACAGACGCTCGGAAGCGTTACGTGCACGATCCTGCAAGTAAACGGAAAGGAGAAGTTTTAATGCTTATTGCTCTTATACTGAAGGAATAAAGTTGTATAAACTATGGGCAAGCCATCTGCTGGCTGCATGATATAACTACGCGAATTTAGCCAAAATTTCAATGAACTACCTGTTCCAGTACTGAAAACGTTATAGTCTCCCCCTTATTAGAGTACTGTTTTGGAATAATCGCTACTTATGGGCGAAAGCGAAATCGATTTGGTTGGCGCTGCTGCCTTAGGGCAACACATTTGGATCCTTTCACTTGGATTCGACATCACCGTACAGTAGAAGTAAGTCGCATCACCGTACAGCAGAAGTAAGTCGAATTGTTTCAATGGCAGATTTACTTCATGTCGACGTGCCCAGAAGCGGCCACCAACAGTCATAAACGAATGAAGTGGTGTAATAAAGTTTCCTTTGAAGTTCGTGTGTTAATTGATACTTAAACTGGCTTGATAAAATAAGCGACGCAGCGTGCGTTGGATCTTCAATGGTGCGAGTGTCGGACCCCCACAGTAGGCGATGCGTGAGCAGCCGAAATGAAAATAAAATGCCAAAATAGCTCATTTGTTAACCTCAGATACTTTTTAATTAATCTAGCTTGTATGGTAATGTTGGTGCTGGATTTGCTCTGTAGATCCTTACTTTTTTATAATTATTGTGGCTAGTGGCAGGCTTATATTGGGGTCTATTATTGGGACAATAGAACCCAAAGTTAAGAGATGGACAGGAAGTTTTAATGTTCAAGTGGGAAAAACGACTTTTTATCTTCTTTTAAAAGTCGTTTTGTGGTAATGTTTTTACGTCATTTAATTACGCCATTGTTTGTTAATTAATTGCCCATGAAAAAGTGGATGTATTTTACTAGAATAAATTAAACGTATTTATCAGGAATCTAGTTCCCTGGCATGACAAAGTAGGAATGACATGTTCCCGGTGGGAATTATTTATGTGAAAGCATAACATCTTCTTCCGCATCAGAGCGCCTCTTGATGTTTTGATTTCAAATTCATCGCACCGCGTCCGTCGGTCGTGTGGAGGTGAAGTTACACGCCAGCTGTTATTATAGAATTAGCAAGAAAAACGCACCAAGAAGCCATACAGCTCTTTGGCTCAAGAGCAAACATTGAACTTTACAGCTCACTCAAGCAGACGTTCGCGATACGATACGCGGGGCTCCATGTCGGTGTCAGCATCCCGTTGCCATTGTGCCAATCATCTTCTTGCGTTTCACGTGGATCAATAACATCGCTCCAGAGGAGCGAGGCGGCTATAGTAATCAATTGCATTTTTTATGCCAAGGATTTTCACTCCACGCGCTCGTGCACGTCGCGCATTCTGGGGGGAAGGAAAATGATAATCCAGCCGCTATTAGCCTTCGGAAGGTTTAGTGCGTTCTTTTCTACGAAATGAGCTTCGAGCATTTCCGCTCGCTTCGCGTGCGACCACCTGGAACAGATACTTGCCGGGACTGGGTGGATCGCGATCGAGCCCTTCTTCGTTAACGCGCAGTATGCCCTCCTTGGAAACGGTGAACGACGGTGTCGTTACCTCATATATGTACTCCATACCTTCGCCGTCCGGCCCGAGGTCCTGGTCGGTGGTGGACAGCCTGATCGGTTTACCCTGCGCATCCATCACGACCGTCCCGATCGGTGAGTTTTCATCGACAAAGCCCTCCATCGAGGTAACGCTGATCATCGGTGGGAACGCATCGACCGGCTTCACATTAATGGACAGCTTGGCCGTGGTGTACCGTTTCATGTCGGAAACTTCCTCAGCCTTCACGATAATGTCAAACTTTTTCGCCGTCACCGACGCGTCGACGAGCCTCGTCTGCTTCAGCACACCCGTCTGCGGATCGATTTCGAAGTAATCGCCGTAGTTGCCCGGAATGCCGCTCAGAAAGGAGTACCGGATGGGGGCACTGATCGTGTCCAGGTCGACGGCCTGGATTCGTTCGGGCGCCACCGTCAGCACACCCTGCAGGGTACCGGCTGGCACCGAGGCACTATACTCTGGGTTCAGGCACGCCCCATCCAGCAGCACACAGCCGCGGTAGATGAAGGACGGATCCTGATCGTCCGAATCGGCAATGTCGATCGTCAGGGTCGTCGTGGCCGACAGACGCTCGGAAGCGTTACGTGCACGATCCTGCAAGTAAACGGAAAGGAGAAGTTTTAATGCTTATTGCTCTTATACTGAAGGAATAAAGTTGTATAAACTATGGGCAAGCCATCTGCTGGCTGCATGATATAACTACGCGAATTTAGCCAAAATTTCAATGAACTACCTGTTCCAGTACTGAAAACGTTATAGTCTCCCCCTTATTAGAGTACTGTTTTGGAATAATCGCTACTTATGGGCGAAAGCGAAATCGATTTGGTTGGCGCTGCTGCCTTAGGGCAACACATTTGGATCCTTTCACTTGGATTCGACATCACCGTACAGCAGAAGTAAGTCGAATTGTTTCAATGGCAGATTTACTTCATGTCGACGTGCCCAGAAGCGGCCACCAACAGTCATAAACGAATGAAGTGGTGTAATAAAGTTTCCTTTGAAGTTCGTGTGTTAATTGATACTTAAACTGGCTTGATAAAATAAGCGACGCAGCGTGCGTTGGATCTTCAATGGTGCGAGTGTCGGACCCCCACAGTAGGCGATGCGTGAGCAGCCGAAATGAAAATAAAATGCCAAAATAGCTCATTTGTTAACCTCAGATACTTTTTAATTAATCTAGCTTGTATGGTAATGTTGGTGCTGGATTTGCTCTGTAGATCCTTACTTTTTTATAATTATTGTGGCTAGTGGCAGGCTTATATTGGGGTCTATTATTGGGACAATAGAACCCAAAGTTAAGAGATGGAGTTGGATCATTTTCCAACACACTCTCAACGGATACAATACGTAGCACATAATTGGTCGCCAACTGGTCTGGAGAGCAGTATCTAAAGGCGGTGGTAAACTCTCCATTGTAAAAGTACGTTTATGTTTTTTCCCCTCTAGGCGGATTATCCCGCACCAGCTTCCCACTTGTAAGGTGAATAAATATAACATTGCATAATCGTTCGTGATCCTGCTCTGCCGTTGCCCCTGCAGAGCAAGACTATTGCTCCGTTCGTTTCGTTTGTTATCTACCTACTTCTACTATTGTACACGGTTCTTGGCTATTAGTTAAACACTAACACGATCGTTCGACTTATTCATCCTATACGTGGGTCGCGTTTTATCGTTCTAATCATGTCGAAAAGGGAAGTGTTTTTGTTTTATAAGAAAATATGGACATAAAACGTAGAATTGAAATTAAAATGATAGAAAATAAAATGCCACATATGTCACAATATTTTACACGGTTGATAAGATTCATCGGTTCAATCGCTAAAGCTCCTACTATGCAGGGCGCTTTTTGCTCCACCGATCGCTGTGAATAATATCTACTTGAGACGACGGGGGTCTGGCAGTGGACAAGGGCAGCCGCCTTACAGCTCCGTGGTGGTTTCCGCATCGGATCGATCCAGATCATTGAGATAGGAGAAAGACAGCTGGTTGTAATCACGCTTGCCGAAACTAACGTTTTCGTTCGTGGCGCTGATGTGGTTCAGCTGCGGTTGCGACTGCAAGTCTCCGTTTTGTCTGCAGGGTATGGAAGACGAGCATTAATCTTCTATCTGCACGATGCCGTCGGTAGGAAAATAGAACACTTACCGAATGTGAAACAGAGGATTCGTTACTGGCACATCGTTGTAGCGGTTGTTGCGTCCAAGCGTGTTTGTCACTATTTCTGTCCCCACGTAACCGCCGTTGTGCATCTGGTGGTGGTGGCCCTGGTTGAGGTTGATGTTGTTAGAGGCATGGTTGGCGTTGTTGTTGTGCGGCACGTGGTTGATGTTTCGCTGGTTCCGGCCAAGCGTGTTGAAGGTGTTGTTCTGAGCCATGGTTAAGTTGTTTCGGTTCAACGTATCGCCATAGCTGAAGGAGAATGGATACGATGTTGATGAGCACATGGAAGTATCCCTTAAAACTCTTGCTCGTTAGTCGATTCTTACCCGTTGATATAGTTGTTTCGTTCGGATTTGATGCGTCCCAGCGTGAGCGTTCCAGGCACGGCACCGTTTCCACCCGACCCGGACAGCGGATTGAGATAGTTGTTGCGGTTCATCTCGAGCGTGCGGTTAAGCGTGTTCTGGCGATTATTGATATTGAGATTGTTGTTGTTCTTCGTGTTGTTGTTATTGTTGCGCTGAAGGGTGCCAACAACAGCGGTCGTTGCGTCGGAGTTTGTAGGACTGTGCTGACCTGTGAAGGAATGCAAGCAAATTAAGATTATCCTGTCATGGGACAAAGCAAAACGAAGCGCACAACGTGCCGTTGCCACGCTCTGTACTGACCATTTTCTTTGTGCGTTATGTAGCTGACATTGTCCAAACTAAAGGCATGGTTTTTGGCACTAAAGTCAAGCTGCAAATCGTCACCCTCGTCGGCAAGCGGGACAGCCATGGCCAGGACCTGTGTTTCGTACTCTTTCAAGCTGGTCGGGTTCTCCGACGGAGCCTGCTGCTGGGAGTTGATCATGACCGGATCGTAGCGTACGGGGCTAGCGGGAGCAGTATACTGGCGCATTCTTTGCTTAAAGTTCTTGTATCTACGCAAGGAAAGGGGGAAAGCAAGGACTCCGTGTTAGCATTACGATCTCGCCAGGGTTGGCTGGAAATACTCGATTAGGTACTTACTTCGACCACGAAATGCAGATGTACACGATACCGATCGATCCAAGGATGAGAATCACGATAGCTACGGCGATGAGTGCAAACGGAAACACGTCATCGTTTCCGACAATGGTGGCTTTTATTTTCTGAATGGGTAGCTTCGGTTCGATCGGCCCGAAGATTCCCTGCGCGGTTGCACGTGCAATGCTGGACGCTTCGAAGTTGATCTGCGACAGGATCGCGGGGGCAAAGACTCGCTTAGCGATAGTGGACGAGTTCCGCTCGAGGATGCGCTCCGTTTGCGGATCAACGGCGTAGAACCTGTTGGTAAGCGACATTGAAGAAAGAGAAAAACAATAAGATACCCACTCAAAGCACTCATTTGCGAAGCTGAGAGGCTTAGAACTTACCATACGTCCGTTGCTCCTGCTACCTCCTCGCTTGTGCCGTTCTCGTTCAGTATCTTCCGAACGCTGAATCGCTCGATGCCCGTTATCAAACCGTCCGTTTTTTCATGCAACAGCTCCTCGAGATTACGCGCGTGCCGGCGCATGTCCTTCGGATTCGAGTCCAGAAACACCAGCGTCATGCGGTTGATGTCCGCGATCAGGTTAACCACAACCCGTGCCCGTGCCTTGTGCATCGTCCCGCTGGACGAGTTGCCATTGTTGTCGCGAGCTTCCACCAAAAACACGAGCGGTGTGTGATGCACGCTCTGGAAGGATTTCTGCGTCTTGAGCATTCCGGTGTCCTCGCTGATGGTGAAGTACGAGCTCGGTGCGTCTTCGTGCGGAATTTCGTTGGACTGTTCCTCGACGTCCGCCAGCGTGTACTTGATCTGCCCGAACGGGCCCACGTCGCGATCGGTGGCCTTTACCTGCAGCAGCGGCGTCTCGATGTCGGCGTCGGCGTTGATGACGGCGTAGTACGTGTCGTTGCGTGGGCTCTGCTGGTACGTCTTCGGGAACACGAACTGTGGCACGTTGTCGTTTTCGTCCTGCACGATCACTTTCACAGTGGCGGCGTTTTTGTGCTGATTCACAAAGTACTTGTTCGATGCCAATCGCACCTCCAGCGTGTGGCTGGTGGCCGTCTCGTAGTCGAGCGGTGCGCTCAGCACCAGCGCACAGGCGTGATCCTCGATGGTGACGCGGAACAGTTTTTGCACCTCGCCGTCCCCGGACAGCTCGCAGCTGAAGCCACCGTTGTGCTTGGTGGCCTTCTTAGAGTTGATGATTTGAATTAGTTTAATCGTTGCATTTACGCCCGTCGACTCCGGAACGCTTGTGGTGTAGCTGTCGTCACTAAAGGCAAGTCCTTGCACTTCGAGGTTAACGATACCACCGTTCTCCAGCCGGGACTCGGCGGAATCTCCATTAGGGTTGGCGGGAATGTGACCCACATAGACGGGAAGCGTCGAAACGCTGCTCAGCTGCGGTTCGCCCATGTCAAAGGCACGCACATCGATCAGATATTCGCTGTCCTCCTCCTTGCCCAAGTCGTCGCGTATGCGCACGATACCGGAATCCGCGTCGACCTGGAAGTACTTCAGTGCCTTCCCGCGACCGACCAACTCGTAGCGCACAACGTTACCCGGGGACGACCCGTCCCCGTCGACCGCTGGCATCGAGCCAACGATCGCACCGATGGGCAGGTTGTCGTTGATGCTCACCGGTTCCGGAATCGATACGAACACGGGCGGAATATCGTTGCGGTCCTCCACCTCCACCATGATCCTGATGTAATCGCCCGGGTTGGTGCCATTGTTTTCGAGCGTGCCGACGATCAGTTCGTGCATTTTGTCCTTCTCGTAGTCCAGCCCGCGGATGGTTTTGATCTGGCCCGTTTGGGCGTCCACCTTGAACAGATCACCCGGACCCCGCTTCAGCGTGTAGGTGACTTCGGGTTTCGTGTCGGGATCGAACGCCCGCACCGTCGTGACCGTCATGTCCGGTACGTTTTCCGGGATCTTAATCTCCACCGTGGACTCCATGAAGCGGGGCACCTCGTCCGGGATGTCGCGTACCTTCACCGTCACACTAGCCGTACCGAGCCGCGGCTCTGGCGCACCGTCCTTGGCCGTCACGACAAATCGGTACTCCTTTTGCTTCTCGTAGTCCAGGGCCACCTTCGTGCGAACCTCACCGGACTTCGAATCGATCTTGAACGGAATGTCCGACGGGATGGTGTACGTGATCTCCGCGTTCATGCCTTCGTCGGCGTCGGTCGCATGGACCGTTCCGATCGGCACGCTTTCTTTGCCCTCATCGACCGTGAAAATGTAGGGAAGTTTGCGCTCGTCGAACTCGGGATTTTTGTCGTTGATGTCCGTGACCTTGATGTTGACGGTGGCACTGCTAGCCAGCCCCCCATTATCTTCCGCCCGTATTATCAGCTGATAGCGGGTGAGATCCTCTCGGTCCAGCTTCCGAATAACGCTGATCACTCCACTGTCTTTGCCAATCGAGAATTGTCGCAGGTCGTTGCCGGTTGTGATGGCGTAGCTGACGGGGTCGTTCTCGGGATCCTCTGCCTTCAGCACGATCACGGTCGAGTTGATTTCGGCCCCTTCGCTAACCTGAACCTCGTAGACGGGCTTCGCGAATCGGGGCGGTTTCGTGTTCGGGCCGGGTGTGATCGTCACCTCGACGATAGCTTGCGACGACAGTCCCCCGATGTCCGACGCCTGCACCGTGATACTATACTGCTCTCCGGCATTGAGGCGCGTTCTTGTTTCGATCTCGCCCGTAGACGGGTCGATGGCAAACTTGCTCGCCCCGTTATTGGACACGTGGAAGATTGAGTACGTAATGACGGCGTTGTCGGCCGCATCGTTATCGGTAGCCTGGACCTTCGTCACCAGCCGGCGTCCATCGCCGGCCATCAGCGTAACGGGTGCGACCATCGCTAGCCTCGGCGCGTTGTCATTGACGTCGCGCAGATTCACCGTCAGGCTCATCGGGGCACTGGCAGCATTTCCGCTCGCTTCGCGTGCGACCACCTGGAACAGATACTTGCCGGGACTGGGTGGATCGCGATCGAGCCCTTCTTCGTTAACGCGCAGTATGCCCTCCTTGGAAACGGTGAACGACGGTGTCGTTACCTCATATATGTACTCCATACCTTCGCCGTCCGGCCCGAGGTCCTGGTCGGTGGTGGACAGCCTGATCGGTTTACCCTGCGCATCCATCACGACCGTCCCGATCGGTGAGTTTTCATCGACAAAGCCCTCCATCGAGGTAACGCTGATCATCGGTGGGAACGCATCGACCGGCTTCACATTAATGGACAGCTTGGCCGTGGTGTACCGTTTCATGTCGGAAACTTCCTCAGCCTTAACGATAATGTCGAACTTTTTCGCCGTCACCGACGCGTCGACGAGCCTCGTCTGCTTCAGCACACCCGTCTGCGGATCGATTTCGAAGTAATCGCCGTAGTTGCCCGGAATGCCGCTCAGAAAGGAGTACCGGATGGGGGCACTGATCGTGTCCAGGTCGACGGCCTGGATTCGTTCGGGCGCCACCGTCAGCACACCCTGCAAGGTACCGGCTGGCACCGAGGCACTATACTCTGGGTTCAGGCACGCCCCATCCAGCAGCACACAGCCGCGGTAGATGAAGGACGGATCCTGATCGTCCGAATCGGCGATGTCGATCGTCAGGGTCGTCGTGGCCGACAGACGCTCGGAAGCGTTACGTGCACGATCCTGCAAGTAAACGGAAAGGAGAAGTTTTAATGCTTATTGCTCTTATACTGAAGGAATAAAGTTGTATAAACTATGGGCAAGCCATCTGCTGGCTGCATGATATAACTACGCGAATTGGGCGAATTTAGCCAAAATTTCAATGAACTACCTGTTCCAGTACTGAAAACGTTATAGTCTCCCCCTTATTAGAGTACTGTTTTGGAATAATCGCTACTTATGGGCGAAAGCGAAATCGATTTGGTTGGCGCTGCTGCCTTAGGGCAACACATTTGGATCCTTTCACTTGGATTCGACATCACCGTACAGCAGAAGTAAGTCGAATTGTTTCAATGGCAGATTTACTTCATGTCGACGTGCCCAGAAGCGGCCACCAACAGTCATAAACGAATGAAGTGGTGTAATAAAGTTTCCTTTGAAGTTCGTGTGTTAATTGATACTTAAACTGGCTTGATAAAATAAGCGACGCAGCGTGCGTTGGATCTTCAATGGTGCGAGTGTCGGACCCCCACAGTAGGCGATGCGTGAGCAGCCGAAATGAAAATAAAATGCCAAAATAGCTCATTTGTTAACCTCAGATACTTTTTAATTAATCTAGCTTGTATGGTAATGTTGGTGCTGGATTTGCTCTGTAGATCCTTACTTTTTTATAATTATTGTGGCTAGTGGCAGGCTTATATTGGGGTCTATTATTGGGACAATAGAACCCAAAGTTAAGAGATGGACAGGAAGTTTTAATGTTCAAGTGGGAAAAAACGACTTTTTATCTTCTTTTAAAAGTCGTTTTGTGGTAATGTTTTTACGTCATTTAATTACGCCATTGTTTGTTAATTAATTGCCCATGAAAAAGTGGATGTATTTTACTAGAATAAATTAAACGTATTTATCAGGAATCTAGTTCCCTGGCATGACAAAGTAGGAATGACATGTTCCCGGTGGGAATTATTTATGTGAAAGCATAACATCTTCTTCCGCATCAGAGCGCCTCTTGATGTTTTGATTTCAAATTCATCGCACCGCGTCCGTTGGTCGTGTGGAGGTGAAGTTACACGCCAGCTGTTATTATAGAATTAGCAAGAAAAACGCACCAAGAAGCCATACAGCTCTTTGGCTCAAGAGCAAACATTGAACTTTACAGCTCACTCAAGCAGACGTTCGCGATACGATACGCGGGGCTCCATGTCGGTGTCAGCATCCCGTTGCCATTGTGCCAATCATCTTCTTGCGTTTCACGTGGATCAATAACATCGCTCCAGAGGAGCGAGGCGGCTATAGTAATCAATTGCATTTTTTATGCCAAGGATTTTCACTCCACGCGCTCGTGCACGTCGCGCATTCTGGGGGGAAGGAAAATGATAATCCAGCCGCTATTAGCCTTCGGAAGGTTTAGTGCGTTCTTTTCTACGAAATGAGCTTCGTTTGCCCTCGGGAATTCTCGAGCCGTCGCAGCCGTCGCGAGCCACATTCTGGGGGCGAGTGGTAGACATTTCTGTCCGATCTGACATTTGCTTTTTTCG
>KZ070763.1:140859-151660 GCA_002091845.1 Anopheles cracens
CGGCTCTCCACTTACTCCTCCCACACGGTCGGCTCTGTGTCCGTACGTGCTTTTTACGCCGCTCCTGACTCTTCTACATCTATCTCCTTTTCTCGTTCGTTTCGTTCCAGCAGCCTCTCCAGCAGCACCAGCAGCAGCACCCGGTGATCGATGTGGTAGTAGCCACTAGCGCACTAGTAGCTGTGAAAGGTAGCCCCGCAAGTACCGAGTGGAGTGCGCACCCGTATGACAGAACTCGCTCAGTGCTGCAACAGAAAAAGTAGACAACCTACATCGACGCCGGCGACGACGAATGGGTTCACAGCACGGCGTTCCGTGGTCGGCCGGCGAACGACACCGGCATCCCTCCCATCACCGATAAGTAACGCGATCCAAAACTATAAATTGCATCGATTTAAGGCAGAAACGTAAGTGGACGCTCCATCACCACTATGTCCGTCGGGGTTCGGGTGCGACCGGCGAGCGGGAGGTAAATTGCGACCCGCGTCCGAATGCTTCTGGTATGCGGCAACCACCTGGGCAAACTTTTCCGAATGTGGGCACCCCTGCGACAGGTTTGACAGTATCAATTACATTAATTGGATTCCGGTTTCTCGTTCGCTTAGATTCTGGCTCCCATTCCGATGGACGCGGCAGGCAGGCCGCTAGGATGTGGCAAGACAGTGTGTGTGTGTGTGTGTGGTGTCGTTTGGGACCGCGAGTTTAGTGGCGAAATAAGAGCACACGGAATGTGAATGTGTTCCGTCGGTGCAAATGATTAAATAACCCATTAATTGAGAGTGTGTACCTGCGGCCCGGTCGATTGAATTAAGCCTAATCTTCGATCTACCGATCGGAACGGGCTGGCGGAGGTGGGCGCGAGTTTTTGCGCGATCGTCTTACGGTTCGTTCGCTCTTTTTTGTTTGTTTGTGTGTGGCGAGATCTCTGCCAGGGATCTGGTTCGGATGGGAGACGCGACCGCAGGCACTTGTCGCATGGAACTGTGTCCGTACGTGCTTTTTACGCCGCTCCTGACTCTTCTACATCTATCTCCTTTTCTCGTTCGTTTCGTTCCTTGGCTCGCACACACACACACACACGCACTATTGTACACACAATGTACAAGTGGTGTCTTGTTAGTGTGTCGACTCCCGCACCGTGTCCAAGTGTCGCATGTCTGTTCGCCTGCTGGAGATTCAACATTTTTATAAGGGGAGAGGGTTTGAATGGCGCCTGTGTGCAACGTGCCAGAGACACACTTTCCGGCCCCTGGGCCGCCTATCACGTGCGGCGATAATTTTCCTATCGCCTGGCGCAGGTAGTGGGTGAGAAAATTTTAATGGCTACAGCAACATTCGTGCCCGGGCTCGGCGGCGGTGTTAGCTGTGTCTTGCATAATTAACATGTACTTCCGTGACACCGACCGGCCGCGCACCACCGAAAGGAACAGCAGCAGCGTGCCGTTCCTCTGACCGAGTGGTGGTGGTGGTGACCCAAAAACTTTCTAACTTCCTCTCCCGGCTCGTGGTTTCGGCACGCTAAGCGTGGTGTTATCAGCTCATACATATTCCGAAACATGATAACGAAATTTTGCGCCAACCGGCCGGGTTTCGCCGACCCTATCCGGTTCTCGTCTCAGGGGAGCTGCTGATCGTGCGATGAGTAAAATATGCTAATCATCCACATAACGACGACATCTGAACGCGCTATAAATTCGTCACTGATTTATGGTTTCTCTTCCGAACGGAATGATTGCGGTGGGCCATGGAAGCCTGCTGGCAGGGAGGGAAGATGAGGAAGCGATTTCGCTTGCCCCTATTTTATCTATACACCGCTACCGCCGTTCGGGTTTCAACAAGTTTTGTTTTACGATAACACATAAGAGCGTTAGGTCTCCCCCTCCCCCCCATGTGACCCCTCTTGCGGTTCTGCTGTTCCAACAATCGATGGCGATCGAGCTCGGCGCGGGCACCCGGGTGGAAATAAATATAAAATGTTAATTAATATCTCATTTGTGGTCGCGGCCCGACCGCGGGGTCGCGATCGCGCGCACAGGGGGCTTAGTGCTTTTGATGAAGTCTTAAAACAATAACACAATGGGAACGGCGCAAGGGTATCGAATTAAAATTCGATTCACGATGACTAATTCGTAATTATTCGGGCATGTGAAATCAATCATTCGAACACACGGCTCGGGGCCCGTTTGGATGCTAATGATCGCGCATACCGTCTCCGGCCGCAGACAATTTTTGGCCCGCCTCAGATAAGGCGATGAATAATGTCCTTTCGAGCTGGCGGGCCTTAAGTGGTGGCTAAATGGGAAGCTGCATTCGGCCGCAGCGCAGCTGCAGCGAATACATTATTCAGGAAGCTTGCCTTTGTTTCCGTACGATCGAATTGAGCCACGTTTTTGCGATGCATTATTGTAATTAATCCCAATCGGAGGCAGCAGCGTTTCCGTTGCTGATGGATTTAGCGGTCGAAGAATGCCATAAAAACACACATCCCCATACATCAACGCCACGTCAAACGTTTTTTTTAACGCGCATTTTATTGCTCTCAAATAAAAAATCAAGAGATCACAACCAGCGAGAAAGCGACGAACCCGACCCCTCCCGAGCAAACGAGCCAGTCGACAATAAATTTCGTTCGTGTCAAAGGCCAACAGTATCGTGTGATTCATCGGCTGCATTGGGCGAGGGTGCCACTCGGCCGGCAACCTGTGGTGTCCTGCGATGGCGGCGTACCCCACCAAATTGACCCACCACCGATCGATTAGCAGTCGTGTCAACAGAAACACGCGCGCACCCACGCGCCGATCGCCGCACTTCGCCCGGCCGGAGGAGATGGTTCGCAATATGTAGTGCAAAACTTCAACCTACCATTTTTGGAACCTTCCGGCCTGCCGCTCGACCTGCCCCGCCCGGCGCGACAGGTTCGTTGGCGATATTGTGATCCCCCGTGGCGATCGATACCGATACGCTCGCGGCTCACGGTCACGCTAAGCAAACGTTGCATCCACTTGCGCTTTGCTTTTGCCGGTCGATTGCCGGGGAGCATCGGAGCATCGGGCGCATGTTTGCTTTAATTTTGAAAACCGTCGTCTGCCTGGCACAGACACGGACAGCGTTCGTTTGTTCCTTTCTCTTTCGCGGTGCGCCGGCCGGGATCTCGTGGTGGTGCAATAAATCCCGCACCGTAGGACTTGGCACGTTTCCTGCCTCACTTCAAGCCCGCGTTCCGATGGTCGTTTCCGCTCGGTGGAACGATCGAACTGGCAGCGCGAGAACGGAAAGTTGAAACCAAGGCTGTAGCGGAAGGAAAAAAAAAAACACCACATTTCCCAAAAACGGATTACCGCACTTAATACCGATTTAAAGGCGAAGATTCGGAACGGAATTATTTCGATCCGGTATCAATTAATAATTTTTAATCGGTCATCAATTTGATCGCTGCTCAGGGATCGAGTGTTCGGCGCACGAGGGAATTAAATAAGAAAACCCGAAAGCGACACACGAAAATCCCCGGACGTCCCATCGTTCGACACACACACACACACACACACACACACACACACGCGGGCCCAAAACCGTCCGTCAGATGGTGGAAGTCACCGGAGCGGAAAGATTTACGGTGCACGGAAAGAGGAGATTCTGCTCGGTTCTGTGCTCCTTAATGTTGGTTATTGTACGGAAATTTGTAAATTCCCCGAACGCGTCAGGCCGTGGTATTTGCCGCCGCGGGATGCTTCGGAATGGAAGTGCAGCATAAAACGTGCAACCCGAACCCGCGCAAGCAGGGTGTCAGCGTTTCGTCCGGCACCTTAAATCGGGGGTTTTGTTTGGTTTTGTGGTGCATTTTGTGGAATACCGAAGGCAGGAGCCGTATTTTAATTGGCATCTAATGCGCCCGTACTCCGGGCCCGGGACAGGTTGTCATACTGCGCAGAGCTTGGCGGGGTTGCACATGCAGCAAGCGAGCAAACTGGCTGTGTCTATGGCTTCTGGTGGCTCATGCTGCATGCCGAAATCGAAATTTATTAATCAAGGAACTAATTCCATTTGGAGCATTTTTTCTGTTCGTTTGTTCGGACAAGCTTTACACGGTCGATCCGAAGAGGCGCGCGAAGGAGGAAATCTTTGCATTAATTTATTGCTACCATTTAGCGTAAACAACACCATTAATTTCCTCCCTGCAGACGTCACCAAACGCCACCATCGTCGCCTGGCCGGGCAGGACACCCGGGTGGGTCGTTTTGTTTCGCCTCCGAAGCAACTTTCAATCTTCTAGCTTTGGGATGTATGTGCGTGTGTGTAAACTAAATCGCACCCCCGATTCGCGATTCGCATCTCTTTCTAACAGCTGCCGTGCTCCAGTTCTCTCTCCATCGCTCGAAGCGCATATGTGTGAGCATGAGAAATTTAATAAATATCTTTTGCACCACCACAACGCTTTTGATGAGGGAGGCACGCTGGAACTGGGCGCGCGCCCTCGTCCGCTGATCGTCGTAAATAACGCTGCGAACAAATTTTATGCCAATTTCTGTCCCCCGGTTGTTGGGGCTTAGAGTGAATGTCGTTTGTCTTGCTGGTTTTTCAACTGTTTTTGTTCGTTTCTTTTCAGGAGTCGGGAGCCAGGAGGCCCAGCTCTGGTGCTGGTATGCGCGGCGAATTCTTCTACTCCCGGTCCGGGTGGATCGTTAGCGGCCGCGAGCAGAGCAACACACTCGATAAGAAACATTCCTGCCAGCTAGTTCGGGGTTAAATGTCAACGAGATGGAGCACATTCTCGGACCGCGTGTGGCACGCTCACGGAATCCTTTTTTTCGCAGCGCGGGTCCGTACGGGGCAGTGCCGAGCGGCCGGGAGTATGCAAACAACATAAAAATTGTGTTTCCACCGCTTCGCGTACCACACGGGAAGGAGAGATGCGGTGCGGTCGTGCGAAGAAACAACGGTATGTGTTTCGGAGCGGTATCGGCGTGCCGTGTGGGTTCCATTAATAAATCAAAGCCAATGCGAGTGCGCGGACAGCGATGGAGCCGAACCGAAATGAGCGAAAAAGTACACGGATAGACAGAGACGCGGGCGTTCGTGCTTCGTAGAATAGAAGTTAGGGCCATCGTTCTTGGAGGATGCTCGAATGAATGAGCCAAAGGCGATAGCGAGATTGCTGGCGTACAGGGAAACGTACACAAACGGTCGATAAAGTTCGCACGCGGGCCATGATTGGCCGGTGTCTATGTTCAGTCGATGTGGCAACGTGCATGCATGCACAGGTTCGGGTTTTCGGTTGCGGTTTTGATATTTGAATCCGCGCGGATAACACTCCCAGCCCAGTCTAAGTCTCTGCGGGCGTCCGTCCAAAATCCCTTCACTCTCCTTCAAGGTACAGATTTTTCTCCCTAAAAGGCCATTCGAGCGGCGGCTACCAGCGGTGCGCTCTATTGGCGTTAGCGTTCTGTTTCCCCTCCCTGTTTCCACATTGAAGCTGGAGCTGGTTTAGCCAGCAAGCTGCGCTGATTGAGCCGCAGCGGCAGCGTTGTGAATTTGATTTATTAAGGAGCAACGCTTGCCGACATTTGGCGCACGTTAGT
This sequence comes from Anopheles cracens, assembly GCA_002091845.1. Classification (NCBI taxonomy): domain Eukaryota; kingdom Metazoa; phylum Arthropoda; class Insecta; order Diptera; family Culicidae; genus Anopheles; species Anopheles cracens. The sequence continues at coordinate 146,436 of KZ070763.1, forward strand.
GTGAGAAATGAGCTTGCTGGTGGTGGTGGTGGAGTGTTGAATTGGGAGCGAGCAAGGTAGCAAACGTTCAGAATATGCGGTTGGGAAGGAAGAATGACCAAATGATCACATTCCGTTGGAAAATAGTTGAGCTAAATGGAGTAATGGAAGCTTGGACCATGTGTAAAAAGCGGAGAAATGAATATGAAGTTTGTTTCAAGTTTATCAAAAATGATTATGTAAAGTGAGTATTCTTGCTTTGATGCTCTAAGCATGTTTTGCACAACAATACCGATTATGCCGAAGCGATTATGGGTAACATTGCTTGCTGAAACGTACCAATCTTCAACCGGAACTGTTCCTCTATCGGAACGTAACAAAAACTACCACTCGTATAGAAGATTATCACGGCACAAGAAACCATGAAAGTGAAGCGAAAGCAATAAATTGAATGTTTAGCCACACATTATTTAGCACCGTTTCGGCCGACGGTAAAATCCCGCGAACCACAAGCCTAACAAACCGCGAAAAAAAAGAAGAAAAGAAGACTTGCACACGTAATTGTGTTGCGGCAAAAACGGCGAAGCGGCAAAACGGCAAATCAAACGAAACATTCCACCGCAAAGGCACATCTTCTTCGCAAACCAATGGCGCAGCGTGTGCGTTGTAGCTGCGGCGAGCAAAAGGTGAGAATTAAAATAAAAATAATGATGCGAGGGCGGGCGAAGTGCGCGCGAAAAGCGAAAGCGCAACTCCGTCGAACTCGAAGATCGCATTCCAAACCCCTTGCTGGAGAGGTGTGCATTGGATGGGGGGCTGTAATGAACGATTGCTTTTTGGTAGGCTTGAAAGGCCGAATGCGCACAAAAGCGCCTGGAAGCTCTTTTGTGCGGAAGTAACACCATTTGATGCGCAAAGTCGTTCGACGAGACGAGCGGTGAGGTTCATCCAATTGGTATATTACTAAAACAGTGTAACAAATGCAAACTGAAGGTAAAAGTCTAACGAACTAGAAACACAAAAAAGAGACCCACAAGGCCCCATGTGACTAAATGCTAACGTAGGCAAAAGCAACGCTTCAAGTGAGGATTATAAAATCATCTCTCGAATGCAGCCTAATTACGTCCGTCCGGACGAACCCACACGTCGACGATGGGGTGCCATAAAAGTCTCGCAGGACGGTGGCATTGAGCTTGATTGCCTTCGTTGGTGAGGGAAGGTAGAATTCGTCTCGAGCTCATCGCGCACAACGGGGACGCACGTGACGTACGCAGCGCAAATATCAACATTTATGTAATTTAGCAACAGCACCCAACAACGTTCCCACCGTAGTCACACCTTATACTGCCGGCTTACCGGCGGACTCGCGGGAGCCTTCCGTTTTCCCGTGCGCCCAGTTCCCAGTTGATCCCAGTGGATTCGCGTGAAAAATGGGTGGCACGTTGGGGGGAGCCGTTTCGTCCGTGCGGTGCCGTTCGTTTGCAGCGTTGATGCAAGATTAAGCGCATAAATTTCGTACTTACCGATGCCACGACGGTCAGGTAGTACCGCTGCGTCCGCTCGTAATCCAGCGTCTTGACCACGGTGACCTAAATGAGGCGAAAAGTAGGGAAAAAAGGAAGATATAAAAAACGAAAACAATAACAACATGGAGCGACACGAAGTGCGATTCTGCGAGCGCGCAGGGAAATGGCAACAGCAACGTCGGAGGAAGGTTCATAAAAATATATTACAACGGAACCGTCAGGTACGGCGACGCACCCTACTAGCGGGGCGGGGAATAATCCTTTCCGTTTGGCTGGTGCGACGAACGTACAAAAAGAGGGGTGGGGGGGGTTTCGTTCACTATTTTACCGGCGTGTCCGGATTGATGAAGTGCAGAGGAAAACATATCGTGTGCTGCACCTTTAGCGAAGCCTGATCAGGCCTGAAATGAATGCTCGGTGCATTTGAATGCATTTAAAACAAACAAACGCACGGGGCGCAACATAACCGAGCGGTGATTGATGCTTTTTTGCAGCATCATTCGTTGGTGAAAAATGCGCCCCGTAATGCCAGGCGAACGGGCGGCAAGAACCGGACGGTTTCTAACGCTGCAGCATCTTTATTTTTTCCCCGATGAGCGTTCGACGTGACACCGCTGACCTGGTCTGTGTGGCAGCATGAATATGTAGGCATTAAAGCCGCGATCGTGTGTTGTGTGCTGGTGGAACTGCAACAAATGACGTCGCGGTTTCGGAGTAGGTCCATAGCATAACTATACGATCATTTTTAGTTGAGAATAAAACGAAAACTTGAAGAGATATTGAGATTAAACCCATTTTCTACTAAGTTTTAGTTGATAAAAGTGCGTTTTTCTATCAATTTTTGCATATTTTTGAAAACACTTTTACTATTTTTTTCAAGAAAAGTATATTTACGACCAAATGAACACTTACGGAAACTCTTTTTTAGAGACAAATAATCGGTTTAAAATTAGTTAGAAACTTCAGGTAGCTATAAACGGTATTTTGAATCATAGGAATATTATTGATCGATTTTTTAAACGCATTATGAACCCTTCTATGTAGTTTTTAGGTTTTAATATGAAACTTGGTGTTTTTTTTTTTGTATTTTTGTCACATGTTTCGGTTCCATTTTTGGTGTCATAATATTGAAATGATAACCTTTCAGATGATGCACAGTAATTGCTGATCCAATTACAAGTGAGAAGTGAAGGAAAAATATTGACGTACACAAAAGTTGGCTTGTATGCGATGTAAACCTATTTTTTCCTTCCGTTCTGAAGTGCTGCTGTCGCTGTAGTGCGACTGTACTAGCTGGCAACGATCGACCGCTGATCTCGATGCACTAAAGTCATGGAAAACTGTTTCTTAACTACAACTTAGTACAGCCTCACTTTCATCTGTCTCTTAAAGTTTATCGTTCTTAAAGAAACGTGGTCCTATAGTTATGTTATAGACTGTATAGTGAAGAAGTAAAGAGGCATTGCAATAACAATATTGCAATCAACGCCAAAATCGGAATTAAACAAACATCGCAGATTATTGATTTTTGTTGTCATAACAACGGAATTGACAAGGACACTAATGCACACCATTCCGCTCAATTGTCATTCCAAAACATCACCGCACTTACAGGTGTGTTTATTTTACCCTTCAAAGCACCATCGCTTTAAATCGATCCTTTAACTCTCGATCTGCGCAATCTCTCTCTCCCCCCTTGCCCCGGTGCCAAACTGGTGCTGATAGAAATTGAAACTGGAGCTCCTTCCGCATTTTTGTGTGTGCATCCACCCACCACATCCAACCGAGTGCAGCTAGATTGCAGCCAGGAACAATGTAACGTACGGGCACCGCGTTAGTTTATCTTAATATTTTCTCTCTCTCTCCCCCCGCGCGCACTGGATGGAAATTAGCGATAAAATATGGCCGAGTAATGGAACGCGAGCGAACCGCGAGGGCCCCGAGCACGTTCGGCAACCTAAGCCGGAACCAACTAACCCGCCAGGATAGATTGTTATTATTGGTATTATTATATAAACAGTCGTGATATTGTGGCGTTCAGGTTCAGGTGGCGGCGGATTCGCACGTAGACAGCGAGTCGCACAAGACCACAATTCGCACCAATTCGCCGTACCCCGTAGCCCCTCGCAAGGTGTAGAGCTCCGGAGGAGCCGGGAGTACATCGGGCTGCGGGATACACCCACGTAGGTGGGGAACACTCCAAAACGAGAGTTAGTTCCTCCTTGCTTCCTCGCGAATGCCAATGGCGGTTCGCGCTCACCTGTTGCTATTTGGTTCGATCGATCGTTTGTGGTGGTGGTGGTGGTGGTAGTGCTCTCCAGTGACCCGGTTTTCGGTTCGCAGCCTCAACAACTCCTGCCACCCGAGCAACCTGACAGGAGTTGCGGGTGGCGAGACGCGCTGCTCGCGTCACTAGCACCCAATAAATTTGTGTGTGTGTAGCGGGCAGAACAGAAACTAGTTAGCTCGGAAACACGCGTCCGAATGACGGCAGCGAAAAAGAAATGCAAATTCTTCACCCGGCGAGGAATGCTCCGATCCGGGGAGAGAGAAGTCGAGAGGTGACTACTTCTTTTTGACACATTGCACAACTGCTCCAGAACGCTCGTCACGTCAGGTAGGAGCGATTTCATATTTGCCCCGGTGGTGGTGGTGCGCGTTCGTGAGAACACACCGGAGAAGACTGCCGACGGTGGGGATATCACCGCCGCCAAAACGCCACGGGAGGCTCGTCTCATACATCGCTCGCACGCCGCGTCCATGCGCGCACGTCACGAGCGTTTAGAACAACGATGACAGTCAACCGCGGCACGGACGCCGAGGGGAACCGGGAGTTTTGCACATCTCCGACGAAGATTAATGTAGCATGATCCCACATCCCAGCCCATCTCCGTCGCCCCCGGGGGGCGATCACGGCGTCTCGGCTGAGCGGTGGCGAGCGGGAGTTCACTTCGCCCGGCCTAGAGGAAACTAAATCCGTCCGGATGGGTTAATTGCTGTCGAAAGTGCTTTTTGCGGTTGACACTCTAATGAATTGCGGGTACGAGGTTAGCCGCGGAGACCACCAACAGTGACGAGAGCCGTGTGCGCAACGTGTTGGCGCGGTCGCGAATACGTTTATCGTCATCACGGATGATAGCTGAAGGTGGCAGCTTTTAACCCGCGAGCCGAGCCAGCGACGGCAACAAAGTGTGCGCCGCTGTTGGACGTGATGATGCGGGACGTTTGCGTGAATCTCGTTTCTCGATGCCTCTGTATCAGCTTCCCTTACCATTATCGTAAATACTCATAAATGGGATTAAAAGGGATGTGATAAGCGCAAATCGGTCCCGCGCCAATCGATTCGGTTCGATCGATCGGTCGTGATACGAACGTTACTTTCTCTTGCATAACGGCAGCCTTCCAGCACGGCCCAGCGCCCTGTCGGCTTCGCTTCTTTGGCCCGGCGGCCTGCCGGTGCTGATTTATTTTAATTCGACCGGTGACGTTTGCGAATGTTTCGGCACCGGTCGCGACGTGGTTGCTTGGGGTGGTGGTGGAAAAATGAATTATTTATGATCGCCCGTCGGTCGCGCTGATCGATTCCGTGCAGGTTCTTTACACTTTTCGTCGGTGGGTGGATTCGAAACTAACGGGGCCCACGGGGCGCGCGCGCGCTCTGTGACCTATAAACCAATCTCCCCGCTAGAAGCAGCCAGGAAGATGAGACTATCGTGATCG
>KZ070763.1:151670-161724 GCA_002091845.1 Anopheles cracens
CTTGTAGCGTAGCGTCAGCTGTGAGAATTTTGGACGCTGGCATGCGACAGGTTAGCAGCAGCTAATGAGCTACCCGACTCGGTAAACTAGGCCCACAGCGACCAGCGATCAATCAACCGTTCACGCCCAACTTGTCCACTAATGGTGCACGGCGGGAGCGGGCGCAAAACAAACGCGATCCGTTTCGTCCCGCGACTTCGTCCCGAGACTTGATTAACATTCCTCACGAACATCTTCGTCGGGCGAGTCGAGGCGATACGTGCTCCAGCTTCTTGGAGTTTTTTTTGCACCGGACGCCTCGCCTTGGCCAGGTCGATTCAAACCGAGCCTATCGGTCCGATCGACATTCGGACATCGGTTTTGGATCACGGATGGCCGCATGGTGTCCAATTATAGTCACCATCGATCGGGCCGGTGTATTCAACCCTTCGCTTATCGATGATCTCCTTTCAGAGCACGGGTAGAACGTTCGATGCGCAGTCTCCTGCTTGCGTCTCGTGATGCCCCTGCGTATGCCGATCCCGTTCCCGGCAATTTGTCAGCGACGAGTGACAAAAGCGCCCAACGCCTCGCGGATCAATTATAGCTTTCTAATAAGGCCATTCTGGGCCATTGTTCGCGCGCGCAGCAAACCACATCCCATCGCAGCAATTCGAGCGTGGCACTCCCTGCCTTGGCCACTGCGTTGCACTGAAATAAGGGCGCGATTATGGTGCAAAGGGAGATGAAGAACGAACCGCCGTTAGGTTCCCCCGTACCGGTCAGCTGTTCGGTGTTATGCGGTGCTGTTGTACACGTCGCGTTACCTCGATCCTATCGCCTATCGGTTTGTCGCTGTAAAAGATCACGCGTGCACCAGTGCGCGTCCACGACCAGGGGAGAAATTAGTCATTATCGGACGACGGTGGTCATTATATTTATCGCCATCGATTGGGGATACTAATGCCGTGCGCCTCGAGAACGCCTCGATCACACGCTCCGGCCCGGGCGGTTTGCAAAACGCGGCCCCGATCTTGGTGGCAAGTTTTGTTATTTGTGCTAAGTGTTAAATTACACGGATTAAGCGGGCGGGCGACCGGGCGCGCGCGCGCTCACCGATCAAACGTCGTCAAATGCGCAGCTCGTTTGAAAGTGTGCCATTTCCGAGTGCTAATCCGACATTTTATCTACCGTAGATCAGGCGGAGGTAAAAGGATCACCGCTGCGGTGGTTGCGTGGGCTGCGGTGAGAAATATGATCTTAATTCCTCGTTGCACGGGCGTTTGGCGGCCAACTAGGCCGCGGAATGCCGCGGAGTCGTATAATTGCAACAATGTCGGTAATGTTTGCGCCATCCCATCGAGCAGGCTGTAGCGAGGGTGGCTAAAAGTGGATAATTTCTGCCTGACCTGCTGCGCTGGTCCTCCCTGGTTCCCTGGTTTTCACTAAGGCCACGACAGAGTGCACCATTTGAGCCGCGGTGGACATATGCAAAGATTGATTACCTGCCCAGGATCCAGCGGACAAATGATACGCGCACAACATGGTGTAATTTGTTTGACATGACTTTGACTTTTACTTTTATTAGCCGGTCGTAAACTCCAACATCCATTCGTCTAACGCGCTCCAGGTTCGAAGGCTCGTTAAGATTAGCATCGGGTACCGTCAGTTCGGATTTGGTTCGACCGAAACACACCTGACCTTCGGTTGCGATTTTTGCCGGTACCACCTGATGCGGGGGCGCATGTTTGGAGGACCAAAACCAGCAGGATCGCATGTGGATGGACGCGCCTTTCGTTTCGGGCAACGAAACGAGGCCAAGTTCGCGAGTACGGCTCAGAGTGTATGGCGCATAAATCACCGCAATTTACCTGACGTACAACCTATCACTTGTGACTTATGCTGGTGAGTTGATCATCGACAGCATTCTCTCGATTTGTTGGGCGATCACGATCTTCGTCAGCACCAGGAGGTACCCATATTGCTGCAGATCCATCCATCGGATCGTCTAATCTCGAAGGACGGTGGTCTAGTTTAAGTATCACCTGCGCAACACACGCTTCGCGTCGCTACCGTTAATCTGTTGTGACATTTCATGGTCTTCATGCCAGCCGCTGACTTGGGTTACGGACAAACCGGCCCATTCTGCCCATTGTTCGGGTGGGTAAGAACGTGCGCTGCCTCCAAAATCGCACACAACCCCAGCCCCTCAGTGCACAGTGCAGACCGCCACAAACTCATATGTCAAGCCGCGGCCGCGAATCGTTTTGCGTAATTGCTAATCTCTCTCCGGCCCCTCGTGCGGTTTTTGCGTTCCGTTTCGTCAAAAATCTCGCTTTACGATTGACCGCAACGACCTGACGGTGTCTGTCGCAGCTGAGCCTAAGCTTGTGTGTTGGCCGCTGCCTGGCTGCCATGAATACGATGGCATAGATTAATAGACGCTTTGACGGTCATTTCTGCTGGAGGTGAGCTTTGTTCTGTCCGCCACAGTGGTCGCTGAGAGGGGAGGGCCAGGGCTAGTTAGTTAGTCATTATTATCATTGACCGGTGGGGCTCCGTACAGATTTTGGCAAATCATGTCGGACCGTAATGCGGCTCGCCCGTTCACCCGACCACCTGATCCTGATGGTCACGACGCATGTGAAGTATTATTCTCGTACAATGCCTCGCTAGATTAATGTGCTCCGAATGCTGAGTGAGTGAGCCGAAAGGGAAGTTTTGCGGTTCACGCCAAACAAGCAAAACATCGAGCCAATCGAGCCGAATTCGGTCGTGCCGGTGGGTGTGGTGTGAGTTTCTCGTTCTGTCGAAGTCGGGTTTGAACCGGGCAAGTCTAGCGCGACCGGGTTGTGGCATTCCCCGGCACCCGGAAATCGAATCCTCGCGCAAAAAGCACCGATCGTCGGCAGCGCATCTATTGAAAATCAATTTCAGAAGTTAAGGGCTCTCCAACGCCTCGGAGGTGCGGCCGCACCGCGGGAAGAGCGAACATTCCAAAACCGCACGCCGCGAACGCGACCAACACCAACGCGCGGTAGAACGCGCGACATCACAATTGCGGTTCGGATGAAATTGTTATGTTTCCCGCCGGTGTCAGTGCGCAACTTCCGCATGTACCGTTGGTCGGGAGGGCCGTTCTGGAGGGCCGCTTTTGCCACTCCATCCTGAAGATTGGGTTGGGTTCTTCCAGCAGCACGTTTCCTTCCAAGACGGAGCGGGACGAAACCGGTCATGCTGGCAGGAGCAGGCATAGGAGGGTTCGTGGTCACGCGGATCGCGGATTGCAAATCCCTTACGTTTGTGATTGCACCGCGCGATCCCGCGTTCACCGAGCGAGAGAGAGAGAGGGAGAGAGAGATCCGGCGATGATGACGGTGGCGGTGGCGGTGGCCGTGTTAAGCCACGCGAGGATTATGTCGGACAGGATGCGAAAACGGAAAAATCGTGTAAAAAATGTAGTGTGCCCTGTGCCAAAAGGGGGACAAGATCGCCCGCTCGTTATCTCGCGGCGGCGGGTGCTGCTCCGTTTGCGGTTTGTTCATTATGTCGACGCTTGCGAGCAGGCCGACCGGCAGGTAGGAGCGAGAAGGTTCGTTCCGTGAACGTTGCACTTTCGAGATCCGGCTGGCCCGGACGGACCGATGCTCTCGGCTGGAGGATTTGTTTTATATTCGGATCCTGGTACGATTTTTCTCTCCAGCAAAATACACGTTGAGAAGCACAACCACACGTCCATCTTTGGAAGTGGACGGAACGTTTTGCCACCGGTGCCACCTTTCGGTTTTGTCGACTCCACGCTACCGGTATTGGCGACATGATAGCGCTGTGGCTTCAAAATCCAAAACAAGACAAAAAAACACGCGAAAAACAACCAAACCCCGCGACAACGACAATCCATTAGGAACCAACCAACCCGAAGGGAAGGCGAGAATCGTGATTTAGAACCCGCGATTCTACCGCTCCACGTGTCGGGCTGGCTTGTCGTGCCCCGGGAGATTTTCCGACATGCACTTTCGGATGTACGGACACGGTTGTGTCCGTGTTTTTTTGTCTTTCTCGTTGCTAAATGTCTCACCAGAAACCAGTGCAGCTGTCCAGCTGTCCGGCAGGCGGACGTTGCGGACTTCACCGGACTTCACGCTCGGCCGCTGATGTGACTCAATTTTTCAGTGACTCTCCTGGCCTGGTTTTGCGCTTTTCGCCGTGCGACTCATGCTGGACACACACACACGCGGGCGCGAGCCCGATTTGGCGCTGGTGATCAGGTTAATTGCCGTGGTCCACCTTACCCCGGCGGTTCCCTTATTTGATTTCATTAACCTTTTTCTGGGACGAGGGAGCAGCACTTTTTGCGATATGTTCTGTTTGAACGAAAAAAAACTCTGCGCGTGTCCACACTGACGGACGGGATCGCGGGTTTGATGAGGTTTTATTTTAATGTTAATGCCCCCCTCTCCTGAACGCCGAATGTTTTGCAGTCACATTTGCGCACTCCCTGTCCCTGACGTCGTTGACCTCATTTTGGAGGGCTGGCTGGGTAAATGTCACGGTGCACGTTTATGCGTTTGGGTGCGTGCGATTATTTTCGTCCGGACGCACAGGCTCGCCGCCGGAATCCTTCGGGAGCAATCGCAGGGCAAGCCGGTTCGTCGCTTGCTTTCCGGCGCGCAAATCGTTCGTTTTATGACGGTTTATAGCGCTGCGGAGGTTGTTTGTACGCGGTTTATGGCTTCATTATATGGCCCGCGGAGTGGCTGAAAATTGTCACTAAGCTGTGTGTTTATTTATCACGGTTGATATATTGTAAGGTGTGCTATTACCGTATCCGTAGGAAACATAAACTCACACACACGGACACAAACATGCGCAACGAGTCCATTAGCTGTCGCCGTCGATCAAACAAAACCTCACCTTGCATCTTGGTGCTGCATTAGCCCTCGGTGCAGATGCAGACTCGCGGGCTGCAACGTACATTAGATCGTGATCATAGCAGGCGGGCAGGCAGGCGGCGTGCTAAATTAAGCCTGCCGCGTGTGCTTTTGCGCTTGTGGATTTTAGCAGCGAGAACCTTCTTTGGAAGCAGAACACAGGTAGTAGAGTGTTTGACAGGGCTCACGGGAGCAGCAGCAGCAGCGCCACAAAGTTCAATTAGGTGCATTCACCACCGAATGCAGCCGACAAAGGGGATAATTGCGCACTTTGTAGCGCACATTGTAGACGGTGCGTTTTGGTGGAAGAAGGAAGTAAAAGGCCCAAAATTGCACTCCATAAAAACAAGCCCGTTCTGTTTTGCTGCAAAGCCCACGGCTCACGGTCATATTTGGCAACGCGAAGGAACGCGGCTCACGGAGCAGTGCAAAAATCAAACGCAAATATGCCAAAACCACTAAAAACCTGAACCCGAAACCGAGCAAAAACGCAAATAATTGCGCTTTACATCTGCATAATGATTTCTCCCGTTCCTGCCGGCGGCGGCGTCGGGAGAACCTTTGGGTGCAAATTCTTTGTGGGCTTTCTAACGAATGAATCACAGAACGAATCGCCAACGGGGGCCCTCTGTTCGAGCGGGGCCACAGTTTGATGGATCGATGAAATTGAAATTCGATTCGCCGTTGGTTTGTGCTGCCAAAATTCGCTTTTACGCTCGGTCGCTATTCAAATCCGGTGCCGGGGACGTTTTGTGGAAAAGTACTGCCGGGAGACGAATAAGAATTCCGCAAAGTGGAACGCCTCGGGACATGCAAAACGGGATACATTTGTGTGCGCCTGTCTCCACCGTAAATCCTTCTTTTTATTGCATTACTCACGGGACGGGGCGAATTCAAATCATCCCGGTGAGGTATAACAAAAAAAAAATAACAGCCCGACACACACATCACCAACCAGCCCGATTTCTTCATTGGTGGCGAGTGGAAATTAAGATGGCAAAAAATGATTACGATTCATAATTGCGGCTTTGCACCCGGACCGATGCATCGCCGGCCGATGAGAACCGCTCAATATGCGCGCTAATTTACACACAGTTTGAGCCAACGTCGTCGTCGTCTTCGGCTGACGTTAGCATGAGACCTTGAAGCGAAGCCCAACCGGCGACGATGCTTCCCTCTGCAGCCCACGGTGGGGTTTGTGGCCTCAAGTGGTACGCTTACCGTTTGTCAACAGTTTGCTATTGCCATTTTCGATAGCACCGCAAACCGCTCTCCCGTTCCTGCCGGCGGCGGCGTCGGGAGAACCTTTGGGTGCAAATTCTTTGTGGGCTTTCTAACGAATGAATCACAGAACGAATCGCCAACGGGGGCCCTCTGTTCGAGCGGGGCCACAGTTTGATGGATCGATGAAATTGAAATTCGATTCGCCGTTGGTTTGTGCTGCCAAAATTCGCTTTTATGCTCGGTCGCTATTCAAATCCGGTGCAGGCGACGTTTTGTGGAAAAGTGCTGCCGGGAGACGAATAAGAATTCCGCAAAGTGGAACGCCTCGAGACATGCAAAACGGGATACATTTGTGTGCGCCTGTCTCCACTGTAAATCCTTCTTTTTATTGCATTACTCACGGGACGGGGCGAATTCAAATCATCCCGGTGAGGTATAACAAAAAAAAAATAACAGCCCGACACACACATCACCAACCAGCCCGATTTCTTCATTGGTGGCGAGTGGAAATTAAGATGGCAAAAAATGATTACGATTCATAATTGCGGCTTTGCACCCGGACCGATGCATCGCCGGCCGATGAGAACCGCTCAATATGCGCGCTAATTTACACACAGTTTGAGCCAACGTCGTCGTCGTCTTCGGCTGACGTTAGCATGAGACCTTGAAGCGAAGCCCAACCGGCGACGATGCTTCCCTCTGCAGCCCACGGTGGGGTTTGTGGCCTCAAGTGGTACGCTTACCGTTTGTCAACAGTTTGCTATTGCCATTTTCGATAGCACCGCAAACCGCTTGCATAAGAGCATCATGGCTTGAAAGAGCTTGGGCGCTCTCAGGCGTCTTCATTCGGTAGGCGCGCGCGCGCCCGGGTACGATCAATTAGGAGCAGATAATTTGAATTAATAATACTGGCTCTCGGCGAGGGAAACCAAACTCTCCGCCGCACTCCGGCCAAAGCGTTTAATGGCAAAGTCGTGAGAAAAAAAAACCGCGCAGCTCGTCCCCCGTACGAGAAATCTCACCGAAAAGCTCGTCGTCGTCACGGCGACCGTTGCATACGAGCGAGTTGCGGGTATGACAAAATTTGTTGATTGAACAACGCGCGCGATTTGCGTTCACCGAGCGCGCCGAAGGTTAAGCCGTCAATCGAGCCCCGCATCGTTGAGATCGATCGGTTGAAAACCGATCGTCGAGAGTCCATCGGAATGCATGCATGGTCCGCGGGCGCTGTAGTGTGCGGCAATTTGGGAACCGTCCATATCCGTCGGTCCGCTGAAGGGGCTTTTGGGTGGGCTTACGCTTGCGTTAAAATACGCAGCGCAGGACAACAAAACGCGGGCGGGCCGCAGAGCGGTCGTCGCTAATTTGTTTACAAAATATTTCGGACCCTCGAAACGCACGAGTTGGAGCGGCAAGTGGATATTGGACGGTGAGAACAGCGTCGGTTCGGAGTGTTTGTGGTTGCGTTGGTGGAGCTGCCCTGGAAGCGGAGGTTCGTCGCTTGCACAGGCATGTCCGCCTTTTTGACGCACGTACCGATCCACGTGCGTGTGTCACGAAACCGTTTATGATTTTGACAGGTTACGTTTTACGTTTTGCCGCAGACGGTGACTCAAGTGCACACCGGCAGGACGGCTTCATTTCCGAATGGGCGTAAAGTGACTGTGCACTGTGACGGCTGCATTCCGCGCGGCCCGTTTCGGTGCTGGTTGGTACGGTCGGAAGCCGTTCTGTTTCGTGCCAGTTGTTACAATTCTAGACTGTGGCAGTGGCCGCCAAGAAACGTTGCGCTCCAGAACCGAACAATTGCGACCCTGAGCCGTGGCATGACAAATGATCGTTGTCTGACAATATCGATCGATCGGTCTGGGTGTTGGGTGGATTGACGTGTTTCTGATGTGTGTGTGTGTGTTTTTTTTTGCTTCTCTTCTATTATCCCAGCCGGCCTTGATATCGCGCTAAATGCAAATAGGAAATTGGTATCACACATCGTTAAGCGGAGAGAGAGGCTCAGTTTTTAATTTTCCCAGGCCAGCTGTGGGCTGTAATCATCGCTGTCGCGTTCTGGTCGCGATGGAAGTGATTTACAAAACGTATTACAGCCGGGGCGAGTTTCACGTCGAGGTGGGATTATTTTTCTCACTCCTTCGTGTCCCGGAGCGCAACCCATCGGATGTCATACTGGCTCTCGGCGAGGGAAACCAAACTCTCCGCCGCACTCCGGCCAAAGCGTTTAATGGCAAAGTCGTGAGAAAAAAACCGCGCAGCTCGTCCCCCGTACGAGAAATCTCACCGAAAAGCTCGTCGTCGTCACGGCGACCGTTGCATGCGAGCGAGTTGCGGGTATGACAAAATTTGTTGATTGAACAACGCGCGCGATTTGCGTTCACCGAGAGCGCCGAAGGTTAAGCCGTCAATCGAGCCCCGCATCGTTGAGATCGATCGGTTGAAAACCGATCGTCGAGAGTCCATCGGAAGGTCTTGATCGCGTGCAGAAGACGCCTGCCGCTTCCTCATACCACCACCATTCTGGTGGGCTGTTCCCGGCGATCGCGAATTGCTTATTTCACGTTAATTATATCATTCCGATCACCGATCGCCGACCAGAGCGAGCGAGCGGGCGCGCGAGTGAGTGTGTGGAACAGGTTCGTCGCTTGGTGGCACAGCGCAAGTCTCCCCGTCGTTCCGTGTTTGCTTTCGCGTCGGACTCGACATCATCCTCGTCATCGGGCAGTTGCAGCCTTGCGATGTCCGCATACAACAAACACACACGTACACGCGTGGCGTAAGTTGATGAAGCATAAGACAACGGCAACAACGAAATGCCTATCAGCTCGACGCAGCAAAAGCGGTAAAATAAACACCGTCGTTAAACGAACGCGCTCTGCGCCAGCAGGACACGACGAGGACGACAAACTTTCAATCAGCAAACGCGCGCAGGGGGATTGGCAGTGAGGAACCTAATCAAGGGTGATCCTCGCCCACGGAATCCGTTGCGGTGGTCTCCCATCACCCCATTAGCCCAAAAAAAAAACACACACACAAACCCGCTGATAAGCAAAAGGGACGGTGGTGTTGTAGTCGGCCTGCGGCGTTCGGAAATAATAAACACCCTTTGCGATAGAAATTTCGGCACTGCGATGTGTCGGTGCTGTGTCGAACGCTACCATCATCACCCTGCTAATTTGCGTAATAGTTTCCCGCAAAATGCTGCCTTTTTATGTCGTCGTCCGGTTCGGCTCGGAACGAGGGCTGAAATCGTTTGGTCCGTGTTATGTCGGACGCTTCGAATTATGCATAGAATCACAAACGGTGTGGTTGTTTGCGGAAACACGATTTGGGCGGGGTATCGTATATGGGAGCGAGAGAACGAGGGAGAGAAAGGGCGGGCGATGCACCATTTTATCGCATTCCGTCGATCAAGGAATGTGGCCCTTGCGAGATAGACCGCATGTAAGCAGACACGGGCAGACACGAGAGACGATCTTGTTACGAATGCGCGCCGTGTGTGCCGGGAGCACCAACGAGCATGTAGGCCATCGCATTTGCACAAATATGGTTATCGATTAATCCAGTTCTAGGTTGACGGGCGACGTCAAACAAGCGTCGGCCGAGGCTCGCCTCCAATGGAGCCCTTTGCAGCCGCGCGGAGAGGCAGAAAAAAAGAGAAGCTAATGAAATTCACAGGAAAATTTCTCCCTCATTAGAAGCTAATTCCTGGTGCGTTTTTTTCTTCTTCTTCTTCTTTATTTTGTTACAGCCGGGGCGAGTTTCACGTCGAGGTGGGATTATTTTTCTCACTCCTTCGTGTCCCGGAGCGCAACCCATCGGATGTCGTACACATGCCACATCGCTTGCCAGCGCAAGGGCAAAATTAATACAGACACAGTGATTTTCGATTTCAACAATATAATTAACGA
>KZ070763.1:165901-176547 GCA_002091845.1 Anopheles cracens
CCGCACCAAGCGAGCTTAGCAAACGCGGCCCGGCCGCAGAATGCCCGTGCAATTATTATGCGTAACGAATTACGGGATGAATAGGGGCGGGTCTTGGCGTCTTGGGCTGAGTAAGATTATAGCTCGAGGCTCTCTCTCTCTCTCTTTCTCTTTGCGACGATCGGAGAATCGCGATGCATTGTGGTGCCGCTGTACCGTGCGACCCTTCAACCAGGATAGGGAGGCCTCGCATCCATGGCGTCCATAGAAGGTCACGTACGCAGTCCCCCGCTGAAGTCACATTGGTGCACTATAAATAATGCAGCGCAGCGCACACAGTGATGCTTCAGTGTTTCTTACGAGCCACCGGTTTGATGGTGCGGTACAAGTGCCCGAGCACTGTCGGGTGCACGGCGTCCTGGGTGTGGACAAATCTAGTGCGCTACCTACCTCCGGCACGCTCGTTTCGTACGGCGTGTTGATAAACATCGGTGGATTATCGTTGACATCCGACACTCGCACGATGATCGGAATGTTGCGCTTGCGACGCGTCGACCGCACCATGCACGTTATCTGGATCGGGAGCAAACGAGAACGATCGGGAGGGGATCAGTCTTTGGTTCAGGCTCGGGGAGTCGCGTGGGGCGCAATTGCGCAACCTACCTGGAACACGATGTGGCTGAGGTTTTCCTCGTCGCGATCGAGCGGATGGATGAGCCGCAAGGACTTGCCGTCGAGCAGGAAGGTGGGCTTGCCCTTCGGGAAGACGAGCTCCAGCGTGATATCATCGGTCGGGTCGCCGGCGATCGGCAGCTCGGGTGGGTTTGTGTGTTGCGCAACGGCTGTGGAGAAGAATTGTAAAACAGGATCAACGGGAAGATCATCAGCATGGTGAGAGAAGACAATGTTAAAGGCACCCGGCCAAAGGTAAAAGCGATCTTAGATGTGTCCTGTGCGGCTGTCAACCTACTGTTTATAGTGCGAACGATCTACGTGCGTTGTAGTACTATTTCAAGACGCGGAATCGCGGCGTGACCTGCTTTCTGGTTCGCCCCACAAACCACTAATGCAAATATATTGCCAGCAATTAAACATGGCAATCGTGCACTATAAATGTACCGAGTCAAGTCGGACAAGTGCGCTACGATGCTCCAAATAGCGGGAATAACTACTCTCCAGCAGGATTGCTGTGTTTTATGAGCCCTACCCAAGCG
Organism: Anopheles cracens; assembly: GCA_002091845.1. NCBI lineage: Eukaryota > Metazoa > Arthropoda > Insecta > Diptera > Culicidae > Anopheles > Anopheles cracens. Next base: position 167,095 of record KZ070763.1, read on the forward strand.
CTTCCATGCAGGAAGGTAGGGCCTGGAAGTACCTTCACTCCCCTGCAAAGCATGCCAACTGCACCCCGTAGGAAGCTCTAATTCTGATTAGTGCCTGCGGGGGCAATAAGCCGTCCCGAAACGGCGGCCGAAGACGGCCGCGGTCACGAAGCGCTGGTGCATACAAGTGCACCATTACGGTCCCGCCTACAGGCGGGCGCGTTTTAATTGATTGTGTTTTTCGCTCTGCCAACACACGACGCGTGCGCGTTAAACACTGGATCTGGACGCGATCGGCTCTCAGGGGATACACGTCGGCCCGCTTACCCGTCACCAGCGTGGTGATTTTATGGCTCTGCGCCGGCAGCGCTCGGAACGTAGAAGTTTTGCGCTTACTGGCGGGCTATTTCGGGTACGGGATGTTGCTGCTTTTACTTACAGCTTCCGCGGCTTTCCTCGATGTCCAGAATGATGCTGGACTGGCCCGTCTCGACCTCGCACAGCTGCAGCTTCCCGTCGACGGTGGGCACGGCCCACGGAGTCACGAGCAGGGCCGCCAGCAGCACCAGCACACTGTGCGCCGGCCGGATGGGTTTGGACAGAAAACTGGTCACCATCATTACGGGGTGCTGCGTTCTCGACCGTTCCCGTCGCCGCTGCCGATCGTGTCCGCTGTTGCGCTGCTGCTGTTTCGTGACGATCGATTCCATCGCGGTCGGGGCGCTGATAGTCATTTCCGCTCGGTGTCGCCGCCGGTCCGGCTCGCGATGTCACGCTGGCTGGCACTGTCGCTGTCGCTGTGGCGTTCACCGTAGCCGCGCGTAGCCAGTGTGTCTAGAAGGGAAAGGAAAACGAAACGTAGCGACGAATTAATTAAAGACGCATGAAGTTCTTGGATACGAGCGCTAGATATCATGTGGCTCTAAGGTTGTTGGGTTACTAGCTAGCCGCTTTCAAATTATACATTCATACTTTGGCTGACCCGATAATGGGCCGTTGCAGGGGTCTACTGAACGACGCCCACTTCAGGTCCGATCGGTTCGCTCCAAGCCGACCGGACGGACGTTCCACCTGCGCGTACTGCCTCACACGGCCGTGCCGGACAAGTACGCGTACCACCAACAATTAGTGATACTTTGATCCGTTGGTGTTTGGTTTTTCGTTTGTCGGTTCGGTGTTCTGCGTCCTTTTTTTGCTGCCAAACCTCACCGAACGATGGGCTCCGCCATGCGAAGTTTGGCGGAGCGCTCATTATGTAGGGCCACGGTAGAGTCCGTAAAAAACTGGCCTTCGGGCGTTCGGCATCGGCACCGGAGAGCAGTGCCCGACCTTTTCCACCGATAGTGGGTCCCTTTTTCGTTTCGCCATTATTTATGGCCCAATTTACCGAATCGTCGTTAATAATAATACCTCGTAAATTATTTTCTCCACCACAAGCCGCGGGAGAGCTCCAGGTCGCGCGAATGTGATCTCGTTTCTGATTTTCCTGGCCATTGGGGGTTTTAGTGTTATTATTATTGCTATTTCGGCCTCTGTGCTGTGAGTTTGTTCTGGCCATTCTGCTGTGTTTTGTGCACGGCATTCTGCTGGTCGAGAGTTGGCCAGCCTTTTTGACGACTTCATTAGACGACCCAGGCTCGTGCTCGTCCTGGTGTCCTCGTGGCCTTTTTGGCCTTTTCTGCAGTGCTCACGTTTTCGTCCCATCCCGGGGAAGATGCAAACTTTCCCGACTGAGAGCAACCAATTTGTAAGAACCACGGGCGTTCCACACGGGTTGGATGTAAGTGATCAAATTAGAACTAAGTAAGGCCACCCAAAACGCGACGACACATACGCGATCCAGGTCACCGGAATAATTCATCCGCCGAACAAATCCATCCCTGCGGGTCGAAGAGCCATTAACATCCGCCTCGTTGATAATGGCGAATGAAAATGATTGCGATGATGATTAATTGTGAAAATGCGGCCCAACCACGCCGCAAAACCTGTCCAGTTGGGGCGATCGACACGCAACTAAGCAAAAAGAGGGAAGACGAGCGAAAAAGGCACCGAATTCGTCGGCTGCACGAATCGGGCAGATGAAGATGCGGCGGTCTGGCTGCATTGTTAATGCAACATGAGCGCGGTACTCCTTTGCGCGAAGATCGATCACCCATTTATCATGCGTAGCCGTACGCGCGGAAGATGCGCGTACATTTTCACCTTCCCGGAAGGTGTTGAACCGGTTTCGGGGTGCATTTGGTGATTTTCGCGATTCGCGCGCAGCCGAAGAATGCGCTGTTCTCGGTGTTCCCGGTTTGCCCACGTCCAACGGTGCGTCAGTTGGTGTGAATGGACATAAATTGTGACATTTATTTATTGGTCCTGCCCGTGCGGCTTTGATTTAGTGGACATCGTCGGTTGCGTTGATAAGGCCTAGCAGCGGAACCGGAATGAAACATAATCGCACGACCGCGAGCGACGAGAACAACCTGCGCTCGGGAGAGGAACTGATTAGGATCTTCGTTGATGCATTGCTCGCGAGGTGCTGAGCAGACATAATCTTGCAACGTCGGTAATTGCACCTCTCGATCATACCGCAATTATGAGCCGGGCACAGGAGATTTTAGTCAAATACCGTGAGGGAACCGCAAAAATTATTGGACATTAAGGTTTACGCGATAAAATCCGCTCTTCAGGTATATGTTTGTGGCGGATGAGGCGCTATTAATCATGCAGATCGCTGCCACACAAACACACAAACACGCATGCAAATGCGCCTAATGGGTGATTTAATGCTGCTCCCAAATGCTATTTCTGATGGAGTTGCCCAACAACACCTGCAAAAACATGTGTTTTTCGGAGTAAGCCGCCGAAGTCCGGCGGTGTGTTTGAAGCCGAACGATTATAAAACCGTGAATCAATAAAAGTACGATCTTGCGCCGACAGCTGTAAGCGGTGTGCAGGACGAATATTGGCAGTAATATAAACCCGATTCCGATTAGCATCAAACCTTACGACGCCGTCTATCGGTTGGTTTTTATCGCTTGATTGCTTTTTTTGTGAAACGTCTATGTCTATGTCAAAAAGTGAAACTTCGGGATGTGCAAATTCGTATAACGCTTCACTATCTCTCGCTGCGTGCAGAGGAGATCACACGCAACACGCAACACGCAACGGCAGGATTGATAGTCACCTGACGCAAAGTGGGACGAGCAGCACGGGGCTCTATAATAATAAAAAAACGATTCGCGCTTACCTCCCCAACGGTGCCACACACACACACACATACACGCACACATGCGGGAGAACTGCTTAACGTCCTTCTGCCTTACGACCCATAAATTATGCATAGAAAAATCGAATGACAACAACTTGTTAAATCAATTAAAACTCGTTTTCACTTACATAAATTGTGACATTTATTTATTGGTCCTGCCCGTGCGGCTTTGATTTAGTGGACATCGTCGGTTGCGTTGATAAGGCCTAGCAGCGGAACCGGAATGAAACATAATCGCACGACCGCGAGCGACGAGAACAACCTGCGCTCGGGAGAGGAACTGATTAGGATCTTCGTTGATGCATTGCTCGCGAGGTGCTGAGCAGACATAATCTTAGTGTGTGTGTGTGTGTGTGTTCCGGGCTTGGGACTTCGCGCTGTGAGACGGGCACACTTGTTTTCGCCATGTATGGAGCACGGAGCCGATACGGCATTTGGAGCGAACTTCCTGACCATGGGTTTGCGGATTTGCGCTCACGTCCATGCCTGCCGATCGGATTATTTATTTTATTTTTCCATTTAATTAGATGCACTTGGACATTGTTTGTACGTGCGTCTTGTCTGCACGGCTCTAACGACAGATTTCGAGCGACGGAGATGAAGCATTTGGGGAGCCGGCAAACGGTTCCAACAACCACACCAACCAATTTCTCTGCTTTCGGTCTAGTTTTAATTGATTTTGCTTGTACCCGGCTCGGCTGTCGCTGCCGGTGCTGATGCCGGTGCCCGTTTCTGCTCGACTTCGACTCCGGGCGCACCGGGTGGTCAAATGTTTTGACATGCAGCACCCGATGCAGCTTTCAGGACGGGTTTCAATTACACGGAGCGTGCCCGCTAATTATTGATCGCGAGCGATCGAGTCGCGGCCTGGGTTTCCGCATACACTGCGGCACGCTGCAGCGTGTACTTCGACAGATTTTCGGCCTATGTCTTATGCAAGGAAATTTGTGAAATCGAACCCGCCGCAGGATGTCTCGATAATGAGCGCGCGATGATTGAGACTCCGTCCTGATCCGTTCATCAATCCTTTCACCGCGGACGCATGCGGTAAATGATCGGTTCTCGAGTCTGCAGACTCGTTGGGTGACCGGGGGCTTCCAAAATCCTGTGGGCCGTGGAGTGTTGCGTGCGCTGATCACCTTGTTTCCCATCGATTTCGTACGGTGCGTTCGGTGCAGCAGCAGGATCAGCAGCGGCGGCGGCACAACATGCCTGAAACGCGTCCAGATAAGATCCGAGATCTTTCACTTCGCCTCGCATGCGTGTCGGATCTATTCCTGCCGCCGGCCGACCGGAGAAGCGGTGCACGTTTGCAAATCCAACGGATTGCAGGTTTCTTGGGGTGGTATAAAATGTTGACTCGTTTGGCAGTTCGGAGCGTAGCGAACGCACGCGCGCTCGCCCAGTTTCGAGGGCCACATAACGTCCCGAAGGGGACGGCGAAGACCTCCTGCGGGAGAGGTACACAAATTAAACAATCCACTCCCGCAGAATGTGGCAGCAGTCATGTGCTCATGTGTCTCCTCTCCCGTTGGGGTGCACTTTTCATTTCATTTTATGACCCGGCCGGCATCTTTCCGGGACCACCAGTGTGTGTGTGTGTGTGTGTTCCGGGCTTGGGACTTCGCGCTGTGAGACGGGCACACTTGTTTTCGCCATGTATGGAGCACGGAGCCGATACGGCATTTGGAGCGAACTTCCTGACCATGGGTTTGCGGATTTGCGCTCACGTCCATGCCTGCCGATCGGATTATTTATTTTATTTTTCCATTTAATTAGATGCACTTGGACATTGTTTGTACGTGCGTCTTGTCTGCACGGCTCTAACGACAGATTTCGAGCGACGGAGACGAAGCATTTGGGGAGCCGGCAAACGGTTCCAACAACCACACCAACCAATTTCTCTGCTTTCGGTCTAGTTTTAATTGATTTTGCTTGTACCCGGCTCGGCTGTCGCTGCCGGTGCTGATGCCGGTGCCCGTTTCTGCTCGACTTCGACTCCGGGCGCACCGGGTGGTCAAATGTTTTGACATGCAGCACCCGATGCAGCTTTCAGGACGGGTTTCAATTACACGGAGCGTGCCCGCTAATTATTGATCGCGAGCGATCGAGTCGCGGCCTGGGCTTCCGCATACACTGCGGCACGCTGCAGCGTGTGCTTCGACAGATTTTCGGCCTACGTCTTATGCAAGGAAATTTGTGAAATCGAACCCGCCGCAGGATGTCTCGATAATGAGCGCGCGATGATTGAGACTCCGTCCTGATCCGTTCATCAATCCTTTCACCGCGGACGCATGCGGTAAATGATCGGTTCCCGAGTCCGCAGACTCGTTGGGTGACAGGAAATGTATTTTCACATCGTTTCCTACGTCCCGATTAGTTGGTAGGGTCGGGCGCGCGCGCAAAAAAAAAACTAAACCATCCTTTTTCGCACGCTGCCGTGGTGGCGAATATGCATCCGCTCCGTGTTCATCTGCCACGGGCGCACTACTGCCGGCGCGGTCGCGAGGGTAAATGTGTTAATTTGTCTTCACTCATTTAGCAACCTTTCACTGGCGACGGTTGCTGCGTGCGCCGATTCGATTGCAAATCGAGGAGAAGCGAGCAAAAAAGAAGGTTACTAATTTACACCACAACTCAACCGTAGGCGCTGGCGACCGCAGAGGTTCGTTGCCTGTTGGTTGCGTTGAAGTTACTTGTTTTAATTGTGCAACTGGCCGGGCTGACGCTGCACAACTGTGCCCACAGCTTCTCCGGTGTGTTCGGTGCAGAAACGGCGGCGCAAAGTGCAATTCGCGCACACGGTGATCGATGATGGCTACTTGTCCATCGGTGACTGACGCACACACACAGTCATAGTGATACACTCGGGAGAAACTTTCGAGGCGACGAACGGAGTCCCATCGTTCGTTATGTAAATCGCTCGCTCGTCGTCGTCGGCGTCCCCGTTGTCGTCGTCAATGAACAGTCATCAATTCTAGACTTTCCCTCTGAACCGTAGCCGGTACCGGGCAAATAAATCACTCTCACTTCGCGCGAGCAGGAGTCCTTCCGCGTGCTATCACTGTCAATCACCGCCCTCCGAACTCGCCGGAGATCGTCTTCCTGTTCCTTATTTCATCGGGACGGGAGGGGGTTTCTCACTCACCCTGGCTCCGGTGCACTAGACAGGCTTGACATTTATTTCCACCGTTTTTTTTTTCGAGCCATCGGCGGAGAGGCGACTTCAGTGGAGCCAGGCGCATGGCTTCAAGATCGTGCACCACGCGCTGACTCATTGTTGCGGGGACCCTCATTAAAGTGGCTTCTAAGTACGGTCTAAGAAGGAAGGCGTTGGGGGAGACCGAGCCGAAAGGAAACAATGGACAATTCTTCTTCCACTCGATAATGGCGACCCGCGACTGACTCATCATGCTACTCCTCCGGTTCGGGGGTTTGCATTGCCCTGGCGCTGCTCGGTATCGCACGCCGATCGTATTAAACAAAATTAGCCTTTGCTACACATAAACCGAACCCCGAAACTGGCGTGGTAGCAGGGTGTCTTTCTACCACGGCGAGCAAAAAGGCGAGATCCAAGATCGAAGCAATGAAATAAGAAAAAGGTGCGTTCGGCGCCAGCGCCTCACCAACAGTGCAAGCACAATCAAGGAAAAACGGCCCAACTGCAGGGGCCCGTTGAAGCCTAAATAATAATACTTACGCCGAAATTGAAAGTGATTTATGATGACGTGGCGCGTCTGGCCACAGCAACCGGCCGCGATTTATTCTAATTGTGCGCACAAACAACAAAGGTGAACCCTTCGGTGCGGGGTGAAAGGGCACGGGCGAAACGAGCGAAAATGGTGTCCAATTTTCGAGCGCTAGCGTTCCAACCGGAGAAGCGTGGTGGGAACGTCAAATGTCAGAACTTCAGAACGATAACGATCGTTTGTGTGGGGCATGAAGAAATAGTAAGAGCGCGAAAGAGCCACACTGCAGTTCTGTACGTTTGTCTATCTCGCCCGATCGCCCGAGTTCAAAGATTAACGTCCCCGGCCAGACCAGGGGTGGTGAGTGTTCGTGCCGAGGATGCCGGGATCGTTGCGCAAAAGTACCTGGTGTCAGCCGGCATATGAAGAAGCCACTCAATCATGCGATATTTTCATTTCCACCGAAACACTTCGGCCCGCGACGACGACGTCGACGCAGCTGATCAGCCGTGTCGTCGCCGTGGCCTGTGGAAGATCGAGTTTGTTGATACGACGAGAAGCTCAAGCATTCCGGTAGCACCTTCGCACTGATGGATCGGGCCGCGACCGGAATGCGCTGCTGGGGTGGAGAAAGAAAAACACATCTTCTCCACTTTCGATCGGAGGGATCCGCCGCCAGCAGCCCGATCGCATGCAGAAAACCGATAAACTTTCACTCCCCGAAACCCCGAAACCCGAAAGAATCGGACGGGTGGCGCACTGCGCGGGAGGGGAGAAGGCCACAACATAAAACCATCATGACCGAGCTGAAACGACCAAAGCTTTTCGCTTTCCGTCGGTAGCCATAAAACCAACAGCGCCCCCGAACCTTCACCACTGGCTCCGGGACGATCATCTTGCGGAATGCTCATCTCGCGAGGGTTTTTTCTTCGCCTCCGTTTATCAGCCACAATCTCCCAACGAGTGGAGGGTTGCGACGAGCAGCTCGAAGCGTGATCGATTGCGGGAGAAAACGACTAAAAACATCATATCGGCTCGTGCAGCAGTCTCGTGTGCGCGCTAAGAGAGTTTTAATATTTTTCAATAATCACACACAGAAAAAGATTTTCGCGTCAACCTCGGCAGCCATTGCCGTGTGACGATTTCCACTGGCTTTCTTGACGCTGCTTCGGGTGGGTGGCGTTGGGTGTTGAATTTGCATCGCAAGAATCTCGCGGCACCAGCACACCGGGTTCCGTTAAGGCCGCGTCGAATCCGCTCGCCAACAATTTAAGCTCACCGCGGGTGCACCGGTTCTCGTGGAAATGGGTTCACCTGCAGATACGCCGGTACCGCGCGGTGGCTCGAGAATGCCCGCCTCGGTCGCCCCACAATGGCGGCGTGTTGGGTGGCATTTTCCCTTCCGCCGACAGTGGCAAACATTTAGGACAGTCACATTCGCACACATGCATTCGCGCGCGTTCAAGGGGGATGTAGCCTAATGATCTCTCTGATTTTTTGTTGCTGTTGCCTGCACTGCGTTCACCACGCGCTAACAGCGCTAACGGTGGATTGGGACAATTCTTCTGTGCATGCATGCAGCGGGTGCAATTGCAACCGCTGTTTTCCCACTATTGTGCTGACATTAAAGTCACCTGTGCCGGTGGTAGGCGCGCGCGAGCGCGCACACACGCCCGCCTTAATGCGTTTTTCGTTCCTTCGGTTTCTATGGGTTTTGTAGGGCGGGCGTATCCGATTGCGGAAGATGTTGCCCTAACGCTATGTTTTTTGCACTTTTAGGCGATTTAAGGGGGTTGTATACTCGGGTGGTCTAAAGAAAGGGTTATTTTCGAGTGATTTGTTTTAAAGATAACTACAAATGCATGAGAAATGTTCTTTCTCGAAGACTTATCGACAGATCTCCTAACTTTTTCCCTTCCAGTTGCTCGGTATATGGCCGAAATGTTCTTTGGCGAATCATTTAATTGAGTTCACAATCCGCTTCACCATAGTCTTCTTATTTCTTCTCATCGTTCCCGAGAACACTACTTTTTTTAAGTCCACATGACTATCCTATCCAAATAACTACCTTCTTTCTTTAGTAATTTAGTAAGATTAATGAACATTGTTTAAGCCATCCCTGTAATAATTCAATGATTTTTCTTTGAAAAATAAAAAATAAAAAATACATTCAAAAACATTTTTGCCCTAAATTGGTCATCTCCTTCGGCCGCTAGAGCCAGCACAAAATTGATTTTACTTATTTTTTAATCATGTTTTTATTTATTTATTGAGAGAATGGAAACATGTTGAAAACAAGGGTTTTGAAATAAAAAATTAGCAGAAAAGCATGCACTGAAAGTCCATTTTTAAGATAAATATAAAGGGTTAAGTTCGATGACAGCAAAAAATGTGCAGAATATAAAAAATCGGGTAGCGACCCAAATAGATCCCCCCCCCCCCCCCCCACAAAAATTGATACATGACTGGAAACCAAGTTCAATTATAACAAGCTCACACGGCAAATGTGATGAAAATACTTACCAA
>KZ070763.1:176963-203704 GCA_002091845.1 Anopheles cracens
CGGTAGCGACCCAAATAGATCCCCCCCCAATATCAAAATTGATACATCACTGGAAACCAAGTTCGGCAGTCGTTTGACAGTCAAGCAGTTCAAATTGAAATTTAATGTTTTTGTACGTTTAAACAAAGCTAATTGGTATTGAAATAATAACAAAGGACAATTTTTAATTGCTACTGAATGGATAGTAAGTATTTTCATCACATTTGCCGAGCTTGGTTTCCAGTGATGTATCAATTTTGGTATGGGGGGGATCTATTTGGGTCGCTACCAAACGGTTTGTCTCATGAAGTTTGGGTGGAGTCTGCATTCACATGAAATATACATTCCATAGAATTTTTTATACCAAAATTGATAAAAAAAATCTCTTTTTTTCTCGCAGAGTGTACTACCCCCTTAAAAAATTGCTCGCACTCAATTGCTGAAGCGTCCCACGTGCTGTACCGATCCGGTGCTGTGATCGCACAAGGAAGCAACACCTGTTGCCTGTCAAAGTCTGCGGCCTATAGGCCCCGCACACCTATCCGGGCAGCGTGATGGAAAAAGGCTCACGTGTCGTGAGCGTTGTGAAAATGTCACTCATCCCAACGCACGAGACGCAGGTGGCGCGCTCCCCACGGCCAGGTCAGATCCCCTCCGGCCAGGTGCATCCGACAATGTCGCACGGGCACTCTCTTGCGCGAACCATTCCGTCCATTTACGGGCGAAGTAATCAATCAGCGCGCATCATGAGAGCGGGCGCGCGCCCGCGCGATCGAGCGCCCGATAGATGCCAACGGGCGATATGCCATTTCGCTGGCCCCGGCACACACGACGCCGTATGAATAAGCACGTTACAAAACGTAAACTTTGGCCCCGTGCAGTTGCAGGGCCGCGTCGGCGCGCGCAGGACTAGCCGTGAATGAATTCCGTCGCTCCGACGAAACGTGACACGTTGCACACGGCGGCGGTGGCGGCGACCGGACCGGCAGGTAATCAATGTGATCGCGTTAGGAAGTCTCGCGAAGGGCAACACGATGCATCGATGTTTCGCGATAGCCATCAGGCTGGTGGCGATGAGCGCGTTTGGCCGCGCGTTGCACTCGGTGCATCATTTAGAAAGTCTGGTGACACGATCGGTCCGTTGGCCGGGTTTTTGCAGCCGATGCAACATTGTAGCGAACACCGGAGCCCGCCGAGTTGTCATGTTCTCCACGATAATCATGACCGTGTACATGAGCGACCAGGGGGGAGGCTTGCCCGGGTGCAGTCGACTATTCAAATTTTCCCATGCATTTCGCCCGCCATGCCGTCCTCCTAATTGATGGCCGTCCGTACACGGCAACATGTTTTCGATTGGATCTACCATTCCCGTCCGAAAGGTTATTTTCGCCTGATGCGATTGCAATTGTTCAATATTTTATTGACAACTATTTTCGAGCACAAGCCCGTATTTCATTACATTTATCTTGCACACACACATGTGTACGAGTGTGTTAAATAAACCGACATGCGCACAAACCCATATCGCTCCGATCGGAACCGTACCGGCACGATCCTATCGGGTGGTATCGTATTTCTTGCGCAGCTCATATGTACGAAAAAAAAATCGAGGTGAGCAAATGTAATTAGAAATCCATTTATCACTGTCACCGAGAGTCCGGGCTGTACCTACATCGGCGAAAGACAGAATACGAGGGAAGGATCCGCGCACGGTGACGCCGTGTGCCTGGACCTGTTCCAAAGGCACACGGACACGGAATGGGGCAAAAAACGGTGCTTCACTTTCTACCGACGCGATGCTCGATCATGTCTCCCGGTGGCCGAAGACGGTGTTGTGGTTGTGGTGGTGGTGGTGGGCAGTGTTTTATTAATATTAATTTCCTCGTCTGCGATAATTGCCGTCTTTTTCCGCCTCGTTGTTTCGATCGCGGTAGTTTGAGGTAATTTTTTGTGGTGTGTGTTTTTTTTGCTACATCTGTACGCTAGACTGACCCGAGCGTTGGAATAGATACGATCAGTCAGCGCCAACCAGCAGCGCTCTCCCCGAGACCGACCGTTGATCGTAAATAATATTCCAACGATTCGGCCGATCCAACGCACCAACCGGTGGAAGACAGAAATCGAAAGGTTTTCGCGCTCCTTTTGGACCCCGTGGTTTGGTCAAACTTTGGCCAACTGCAAAACATTCGAAACGGGCTGGAGCAATCAAAATAAACCGACGTTTATGAGAAAATAATAGCAATGCCCCTCTGTTCGGCAGGTGTTTTTTTGTCCCGCTGCTTTTGAGCAAACCAAACAGACAGGGAAGTTACTGCAGTTAGCAGCTCTCTAATGCGTTGCCCCCCAAACTAATAACCACGCGCGTGTGTGCGTGTGTATGTCTCACACATTCGCGACTTTTTCGGGTTAATCCTGAACGCGCGACCCGCGCGACGATTTAACGCGGACAAGACATTTATGATTTGTGTGCGAACGGGCTCGATCCACCTGCAGAGCAGCATTCGGGACGGGTAATAAACCCGAACAGGAAATGACAAATCTTTTTCCCTCGCACGGCTGTCCCAAAAAGTTTTCCCTCTTGTCTTGCTCGCTTTTATGTGTGCGCCCTCCCCTAACTGCATCAGTGTTTTTTTTTTCGGGGACTGGCAAATCGGTAGGACCCACCAAGAAAGCGCCGAAGGAAGCAACAAATTTTTGATCCCTCCGCCGTAAGCGGCGGTTGGGAGCTGTTTGTGTTTTTTTCTCTCCTTTTTGTTAACCTCTGTTTGTTTGTGGGCCATTTCCGTCCATTGGGTTTGGAATTAAATCGTATCCCTTCGAGCGGTTTTCACATCGCTATAAAGTCCGGCTAAGTTGAGGGGGGGATAACGTTTGAAATATCGTAGGGCTTCGGTTCCGATCCGTTCGATTCCAACGACCGGCCATCCGGTCGCGGTGCGGTGAGAATCGGGCCAGCTCGGGCTCGGGGTGGCGTTGATGATGTCGCGCTGGGGGCTCGAAGATGGTGCCGCGATGATAGAGGGCTCGAAACGGACCGAATCGGGCACAAGAATGCCCAATAAACTGGTGCAGTCGCGTTCATATTTTCCATTCGTAACCCCATCGCAAACCCGGTTGCCATCGGTTGCCTTTTCCCTCGGGCAGTGCCGGAACGTACTCGCGATGTACGCTCGGGCCATTGCATTTTGCGACGTGTGGGAAAATGGTTTCGAAGTTGCAGTTGCCGCTGCCGCTACGGGGGCTAGTTGTGTCGAGAAGATATGTTATTCTACCCAACGTGTGATAAATTCGAGCTAGAAGCAAAAGAAAAATCTCGAGCGAAACACCCTTTACCTGCCATCAGCGATTGGCTTCGTTCGTTCAAAAGGGGAGATGAAGGTCGCATGAATATTGCCTCGGTAGAACGAATGCCCGCCTCATAGTTTCCCCTCGGGCAGGATCAAGTGCCTCCAACTCCACGCCGGCAACGCCGGCTGCACCTGGGCGCGGCAACATTGTGCAATTGTAGTCAATGTCCTCGCGCGTTCGCGTCAGCCCCGCCGACAGATCAAAATACTGCACCTGGGCGCGGCAACATTGTGCAATTGTAGTCAATGTCCTCGCGCGTTCGCGTCAGCCCCGCCGACAGATCAAAATCAGGAAGGACAGAACCGCTCCGGGGCCGTCTCGCGTGCTGAGGACTCCCCGACTCCAGAAGCGATAAATAATCAACCGATGGTTTTTGCTTTCAACGAGCCCGCTACCTGCTTCTTGCAGCGATCACTTTTTAACACAGATAAACAAAGAAACAGCAGACATGAAAGAAAACGCAAACGACGATGCATAAATTCGCCCCGTGGCAGGGGCGCTCGCTCGCTGCGCTCGTCTGATGTGGATTGAATTATGTGAGACTTGCGAAAATACTAGCTTTCATCCTGCGCTGACCCCCGGGGAACGGTGCGTAGTTTTGAAGCGTCGAATTTTGTCCCCCCCGTTCGGTCGCTTTATCGGGTTGTTGTTCTGCTTCACTTTTCTGGAGCACGTCCTGCTGGCTCATAAATTGAGCAGAAATTGCATACGATCTTTCGCCCAGTGACGAAGGAGACAGGTCGCCTTAGCCGACGTGTCCGCGGCTGAAGTTTTCCACCCTGTCCCTGGCGACAGTTGTCGAGCGCCGGGCGACCACCTTGACACGGCTGGCCCCCCCATCTCACCGATCGGCAAAATGCAACCCTGCGAGACAAAAAAAAATCGAAATCACCAAACTCCTCGGCGCATGATCGGCGCATTGATTTATGTGCGCTTCGAAACCCCCGTCCGGGACATCCTTTGTGCGAGATCCCTTTTCGGGATCCCTTTTTATCGGCGCATTGATTTATGTGCGCTTCGAAACCCCCGTCCGGGACATCCTTTGTGCGAGATCCCTTTTCGGGATCCCTTTTTCGGAATGGAGGAATGGAGCGGAGGAGCGGAGAAGTTAATCAATTCGGTTGCGTTGTGTTGATTCCGTTTTGTATGTTCGTTTTTTTTTGCGTTTTCGATTCGGTGGCCCCTGTTATGTCGATACACGGTGCAAAAGGTCAATCGTACGGTCAGCCAGAAGTCGATGTAACGTTGCGCGACCCCGCCGGTCGATCAATTACGATTTAAATTACTTTTATCACTGCATTTTATGATGAATTTGTGCCTTGTGCCTGTGGGGGGACACATCAAGGAAGCACTTCGTGCAGAGCGTGCGTTGGGCGTGTTTGATGACCGACCGGCTCAACAACCGGATTTCTTCGCGTACATGGCCGGGGCGTCTGCGGGCGTTACATAACTTCCATTAATCGATCACCGAGTGCGATCAGCAGGCTGGACAACGCACTCCACGGCGGGAGTTTGCTGGGGTCTACCGGTTCGCCGCCATCGCGGGTGATGTTTTAATCGAAGGAAGCTTTTAATGAAATTTGGGACGAAAACTCGTTTTTCTATCGGGGTGGTAATTGAACGCAGCAGGGGGACACATCAAGGAAGCACTTCGTGCAGAGCGTGCGTTGGGCGTGTTTGATGACCGACCGGCTCAACAACCGGATTTCTTCGCGTACATGGCCGGGGCGTCTGCGGGCGTTACATAACTTCCATTAATCGATCACCGAGTGCGATCAGCAGGCTGGACAACGCACTCCACGGCGGGAGTTTGCTGGGGTCTACCGGTTCGCCGCCATCGCGGGTGATGTTTTAATCGAAGGAAGCTTTTAATGAAATTTGGGACGAAAACTCGTTTTTCTATCGGGGTGGTAATTGAACGCAGCAACGATTAAAGCGTACACTTAGCTGGGCACGCTGCCACCGTACGTTAGTTTATTTATCACGCCTTGCGCGGGTAGCGTTTTCCACGGGGTTCGTTTTCTATCATACGCTTCATCCAATCACACGCTGGGAAATGGCTTTACCGTGTTGCGGTGGTTCACATGCTGGTAGGGAGGGATTATTATAATGTCTTGTTGATTTTGCTAACTCGAATATTGATGCAATTGGCCAGTGGCACCGATCGGGCGAGCAATTAGAGAGTTGTTAAGTTAAGTGGTAATTTGCGGAATTTGCACCGTGACCTGTGATGAGTTGTTATCGTGTAAAGATTTTTAGATTATGGATTATAAGGTTGAGGAACTATTAGGTCCATAATTAGGTAACGTCTGTATTTTTCAGATTGTTTCGTGATTTTATTTGAATAGTCGAGCCGATCAGAATATTTTCCATCGGATCGGATGCAACAGGATAGAGCAGTAGAAGTAGTACTTGAAGAATACAGCAGAGATGAAAATAACAACTCCTTTGAGTGAGTTAACTCGCTGTTACTCACTCACCATTGGTATTCAAAACATTTAGCAACTCTAGAGGGAGTCGTTACATTCGAACGAGTTGCAAGTAGCCGTAAGGATCTGAAAAAAGTGAGTGGAAGTCGTTGGGATTTGGTGAAAGAATGAACGAGTTACATTATAACGACTCACTACTAATTCCACTCGGTTAGCAACTCCCGCTCATTTTTCAACTCCCACTCACTCTTTTGGGATTCGTACCACTGCGGCGACTACTTACTCACTCATGAGCAAGTTAGATTATAACGACTCTTAGAGGAGTCATTAACATTCTATATGAGGAGTTAACTCGCTCATTTTATTACAAAGATTTGACTCACTCCTACCCACAACTCTCGAATATAGCGGGACCGGTAGATTTTGCCACTTGAAAATATCTACTGTAAACACAGCTGAATTCCGGAATTATAGGGGTTTTATTGACTATCCGGAAGTTTTCAGAAGTTTTACTGATGGTGTGGGTTAGCCATGTCCAGGCCGATCGGTGGCAATGGACCGACTGACTTTTCGCCAAATGACAATTATGGCACAATGGTTATTTTTGTGGACAATGGTTTTTGCGATGGACTCTACGAAAGGTTTTACTTGTTTTAGAACTATTCCCAAAGAATGCATACGTTTGGAAATGACTTAATGGGTTTCTCTTTGAGTAGCAGTTCTTTTTTCTCGGGAATTTCCTGAAAACAGCAGCTCCTGCTCAGTGTCTTTACGAACGATGTTGGTCGTCCTTCACGATGTCAGTCTACAAGGTTGAAGTATCCATTTTAAACCGACATAATCGCACCCGACCCTTTGGGGCGCTCAGTGCATCATCTCCGTACACTTTCACAATCTCCTGGCAAACTTTAGCCTCATTCTTAATAAAAGCAATAGAACTTCCTGCACGTTATTCAGCAGTTGACCTACAACAAGTGAGCCACATAGGTGCTTGGAACATAAGGCGCTTCTATAGTTATGTTAGGTATTTGGGACAATTAATACAAATAATCACACAGTTTAGATCATCATGAAATTGTTTCAAAAATCAAACCCATTAATTTGCCCGTTTTATTGTATATTGATATGGTCCAAGCATGAAGCGCGATTTTAATAGACTTCAACCACTCTAAAGCCCATTTAAGGCACTTCCATTTCTTACCTATAAAAACGGCCTGAAATAAGCAGCAGGAGCGGTAACAGCAGCGCAGGTCGGTACTTACACAATAGTCGAGCCGATCAGAATATTTTCCATCGGATCGGATGCAACAGGATAGAGCAGTAGAAGTAGTACTTGAAGAATACAGTAGAGATGAAAATAACAACTCCTTTGAATGAGTTAACTCGCTGTTACTCACTCACCATTGATATTCAAAACATTTAGCAACTCTAGAGGGAGTCGTTACATTCGAACGAGTTGCAAGTAGCCGTAAGGATCTAAAAAAGTGAGTGGAAGTCGTTGGGATTTGGTGAAAGAATGAACGAGTTAGATTATAACGACTCACTACTAATTCCACTCGGTTAGCAACTTCCGCTCATTTTTCAACTCCCACTCACTCTTTTGGGATTCGTACCACTGCGGCGATTACTTACTCACTCATGAGCGAGTTAGATTATAACGACTCTTAGAGGAGTCATTAACATTATATATGAGGAGTTAACTCGCTCATTTTATTACAAAGATTTGACTCACTCCTAACCACAACTCTAGAATATAGCGGGACCGGTAGAGTTTGCCACTTGAAAATATCTACTGTAAACACAGCTGAAATCCGGAATTATAGGGGTTTTATTGACTATCCGGAAGTTTTCAGAAGTTTTACTGATGGTGTGGGTTAGCCATGTCCAGGCCATTGGGCGACCTTTCCGGAGCGATCTTTAAGCCGAACGATCGATCAACCCGCTGTTCGGTCCCGGGTTCGTAAGTTCGCCGGTAAGATCCGTATAATTTAATGACAACCCCGGATGGGACGGGTATAATTTTCACATGATTATTACGGTCGGCTCGCGTATGGCTTTCGGGCATGGGCTCTCGAGCTCGAACGTTCCCGGCTCGCGGTCGTTCCACGGCTCGGGGAGCAATGCGATATGATCATAGTGTCCTGTGGTGCGATGGGATAAAATGTCTCACTCGCATCACAGGATTTACGGTGAATTTATTTCCCTCACCCACTGGTGCCGTCCCACAGCATTCGCAGCGCTGTACAAACGCGTGGTTACGGGCGCACGTAAACGATTTGTAACGTTTCGCGCACGCTGGGATGCCGCTCGTAAAGCAAACAGAACCTGCCCCGTGTCTATTAAGCGTAGTCGATGTTTAATGCCCGCTTTTACGACGCGACGACGCGTACCGTTTATGGGTTATATATTGAATCTGTAAGTAGCACTCGTCACTTGCAATGACAAATTCTAAACTTTGAAGCCTTGGAATATCTTCATCCGGCCTGCGCACGGTGGCGTCCCAGTATCACTTTCGGATGGGGAACGACAGTTTCGAGGCACGGAAGCACGATTCGGTTCCCCATTTGTTCCACAAAAAAACCACCACAAACTTCGCTCGCCGAACAACCTATCGAATCTTCAGAACCGCGTTCCGATCCCTTCGGGCGAAATGTTTTCTTTCTGTTCGGTGACCTACATCGGGGTTGTTGTTTTCTCGGCACATTTTACCGGTTTCGGACCAACCTGCCGGCTGAGCAGGCCATTAGAGAAGATGGTAAAAATCTCGAAGAATTTCATGGACATTAAACATCACATTTCGTCACAGGCCGCGTTAGACAGGCCGGGAAAGTGTTTTCGGCCTTCCGTCGTTCGATTCGATTGTGTGCGGCCCAACAGCACACGTTGATTGTTTTACCTACGCGCCGTGTGGGCACCCTCGGGCTCTCGCGCGGAGCGACCCACGGGTCGCGTGCATATAAATGGAAAATTAATTTCATTTATATCACAAACAGATTAAATGGAAACGATCGCAAACGGGGACCGGCTCCGGGCTGGAGTCGTTTTGGGGATATCCAGGGAGCTCTTTCGCTTGTTTTTTTTCTTGTGCATCGCCCAGCGTCAGCCTTATCTTTCCATCGAGCGCCTGCCAATCTTCCTGCCAATAGCGCATGGAGTCCGGTCCTCCTCGGGTTTTGCTCTTGTCATTACCTCCCTTGATTTCCTTAATGCGCTGTAAGATTAATTGATTGATATTAATTAGTTTCTTTTTCGCTAGTCATTTTTTGTCCGGCCGTCACTGTACTTCCCGCTGCTATTTCGGTGGTCGTTACGTCACGCGAGGGTTTGAATTGGGAGTTTTTTTTGTGTCTGTACGTCTCTCACCGTACGTCATTTTGTCGTTCATTTCACGCACTGAAGCTAGGCCAGTGACAACGTTGGTGGCCAGTGACCTAATAACCGGTTAATAGCCGGTGTAATGGTGCATTAACAAACAATTTGTAATGCTCCAGCCCGGTGGCGTCCCAGTATCACTTTCGGATGGGGAACGACAGTTTCGAGGCACGGAAGCACGATTCGGTTCCCCATTTGTTCCACAAAAAAACCACCACAAACTTCGCTCGCCGAACAACCTATCGAATCTTCAGAACCGCGTTCCGATCCCTTCGGGCGAAATGTTTTCTTTCTGTTCGGTGACCTACATCGGGGTTGTTGTTTTCTCGGCACATTTTACCGGTTTCGGACCAACCTGCCGGCGGAGCAGGCCATTAGAGAAGATGGTAAAAATCTCGAAGAATTTCATGGACATTAAACATCACATTTCGTCACAGGCCGCATTAGACAGGCCGGGAAAGTGTTTTCGGCCTTCCGTCGTTCGATTCGATTGTGTGCGGCCCAACAGCACACGTTGATTGTTTTACCTACGCGCCGTGTGGGCACCCTCGGGCTCTCGCGCGGAGCGACCCACGGGTCGCGTGCATATAAATGGAAAATTAATTTCATTTATATCACAAACAGATTAAATGGAAACGATCGCAAACGGGGACCGGCTCCGGGCTGGAGTCGTTTTGGGGATATCCAGGGAGCTCTTTCGCTTGTTTTTTTTCTTGTGCATCGCCCAGCGTCAGCCTTATCTTTCCATCGAGCGCCTGCCAATCTTCCTGCCAATAGCGCATGGAGTCCGGTCCTCCTCGGGTTTTGCTCTTGTCATTACCTCCCTTGATTTCCTTAATGCGCTGTAAGATTAATTGATTGATATTAATTAGTTTCTTTTTCGCTAGTGTATAAAGCGCTCACATATTTTTTAACCTCACATTCGACCGCTTTTTCTCCCGCAGGGTGAACGATCGACGGCGGGCCGGATAGACGATCGATTAAATTTCTACAATCTATTAGCAACGAATCCCGTCTGCGTGCATACGCGCCCGCCACAGATGAGCTCCATTGCGAACGAGGTTAAATGGCACTTAAAATCACCTGCAAAGTGCAACTTTTTCGCATCGATTAGTTTAGTTTTACAGCATCACAGGATTTACGGTGAATTTATTTCCCTCACCCACTGGTGCCGTCCCACAGCATTCGCAGCGCTGTACAAACGCGTGGTTACGGGCGCACGTAAACGATTTGTAACGTTTCGCGCACGCTGGGATGCCGCTCGTAAAGCAAACAGAACCTGCCCCGTGTCTATTAAGCGTAGTCGATGTTTAATGCCCGCTTTTACGACGCGACGACGCGTACCGTTTATGGGTTATATATTGAATCTGTAAGTAGCACTCGTCACTTGCAATGACAAATTCTAAACTTTGAAGCCTTGGAATATCTTCATCCGGCCTGCGCACCAGCCAATACCAACGTCGACGAGGCGAGGAAATAAAGTACGATCTTAACGAGATGCGTGCGAGAAGTTGCAAGATTGTTACAAACAGCCCGTCCGTCCTTGGCACTACGCACTAGCCGCAGATATGTAAGCGAGCGCGCGCGCGCGCGCTTGGAACTTGTTGCACCACCCGCCGCGCAAATGGCAACACTGTTGTATGCAGCATACCGGTAATTGTGGTTCCAAGCGAGCCCCGTTTCATACTGGTGAGAATAAGCTTTACTGCCAACAGCAAGTGCCCTGCGCTACGCCCACTGTCAAATGGCTTCTGGTCCTTCCTGTCCTCTCTCTCTGTGTGTATGTGCTGGCGTAGTTTTATAAACTTCCAGCTCTAGATCTACTTTATTGCCCGAGCTGCGTTTCGAAACGCATCCACAACGCCATCGTAATCATAAACCGTACGGATTAATGGAAGGAAAACTGCCCACCAGCAGCATCAATCGTACCGGCTTGGGGGGGAAGGACAGCACGTTAAAAAACCTTCCAATGGCAAAGGCATTAACGAAAAAATACGAGACAATTTAACTACCACCTCGCTGCGGTCCGGCTGCAGCCTATTGTTTTACGATTTTATTCCATCCGAGTGATGCGGCGGAATGCGCTCAATCTCGAGCCGGGTGTTGAAAATATGCTCATTTTTTGTCCGGCCGTCACTGTACTTCCCGCTGCTATTTCGGTGGTCGTTACGTCACGCGAGGGTTTGAATTGGGAGTTTTTTTTGTGTCTGTACGTCTCTCACCGTACGTCATTTTGTCGTTCATTTCACGCACTGAAGCTAGGCCAGTGACAACGTTGGTGGCCAGTGACCTAATAACCGGTTAATCGCCGGTGTAATGGTGCATTAACAAACAATTTGTAATGCTCCAGCCCGGTGGCGTCCCAGTATCACTTTCGGATGGGGAACGACAGTTTCGAGGCACGGAAGCACGATTCGGTTCCCCATTTGTTCCACAAAAAAACCACCACAAACTTCGCTCGCCGAACAACCTATCGAATCTTCAGAACCGCGTTCCGATCCCTTCGGGCGAAATGTTTTCTTTCTGTTCGGTGACCTACATCGGGGTTGTTGTTTTCTCGGCACATTTTACCGGTTTCGGACCAACCTGCCGGCTGAGCAGGCCATTAGAGAAGATGGTAAAAATCTCGAAGAATTTCATGGACATTAAACATCACATTTCGTCACAGGCCGCATTAGACAGGCCGGGAAAGTGTTTTCGGCCTTCCGTCGTTCGATTCGATTGTGTGCGGCCCAACAGCACACGTTGATTGTTTTACCTACGCGCCGTGTGGGCACCCTCGGGCTCTCGCGCGGAGCGACCCACGGGTCGCGTGCATATAAATGGAAAATTAATTTCATTTATATCACAAACAGATTAAATGGAAACGATCGCAAACGGGGACCGGCTCCGGGCTGGAGTCGTTTTGGGGATATCCAGGGAGCTCTTTCGCTTGTTTTTTTTCTTGTGCATCGCCCAGCGTCAGCCTTATCTTTCCATCGAGCGCCTGCCAATCTTCCTGCCAATAGCGCATGGAGTCCGGTCCTCCTCGGGTTTTGCTCTTGTCATTACCTCCCTTGATTTCCTTAATGCGCTGTAAGATTAATTGATTGATATTAATGGTGAACATTGTGCGGAGCTAGCGTTCGGGAAGGTGATAGTCGCACCGGTCGACCGGTTGATTGGTAGGTGGTAAAATACGGTAATTGTGGTTCCAAGCGAGCCCCGTTTCATACTGGTGAGAATAAGCTTTACTGCCAACAGCAAGTGCCCTGCGCTACACCCACTGTCAAATGGCTTCTGGTCCTTCCTGTCCGCTCTCTCTGTGTGTGTATGTGCTGGCGTAGTTTTATAAACTTCCAGCTCTAGATCTACTTTATTGCCCGCGCTGCGTTTCGAAACGCATCCACAACGCCATCGTAATCATAAACCGTACGGATTAATGGAAGGAAAACTGCCCACCAGCAGCATCAATCGTACCGGCTTGGGGGGGAAGGACAGCACGTTAAAAAACCTTCCAATGGCAAAGGCATTAACGAAAAAATACGAGACAATTTAACTACCACCTCGCTGCGGTCCGGCTGCAGCCTATTGTTTTACGATTTTATTCCATCCGAGTGATGCGGCGGAATGCGCTCAATCTCGAGCCGGGTGTTGAAAATATGCTCATTTTTTGTCCGGCCGTCACTGTACTTCCCGCTGCTATTTCGGTGGTCGTTACGTCACGCGAGGGTTTGAATTGGGAGTTTTTTTTGTGTCTGTACGTCTCTCACCGTACGTCATTTTGTCGTTCATTTCACGCACTGAAGCTAGGCCAGTGACAACGTTGGTGGCCAGTGACCTAATAACCGGTTAATCGCCGGTGTAATGGTGCATTAACAAACAATTTGTAATGCTCCAGCCCGGTGGCGTCCCAGTATCACTTTCGGATGGGGAACGACAGTTTCGAGGCACGGAAGCACGATTCGGTTCCCCATTTGTTCCACAAAAAAACCACCACAAACTTCGCTCGCCGAACAACCTATCGAATCTTCAGAACCGCGTTCCGATCCCTTCGGGCGAAATGTTTTCTTTCTGTTCGGTGACCTACATCGGGGTTGTTGTTTTCTCGGCACATTTTACCGGTTTCGGACCAACCTGCCGGCTGAGCAGGCCATTAGAGAAGATGGTAAAAATCTCGAAGAATTTCATGGACATTAAACATCACATTTCGTCACAGGCCGCATTAGACAGGCCGGGAAAGTGTTTTCGGCCTTCCGTCGTTCGATTCGATTGTGTGCGGCCCAACAGCACACGTTGATTGTTTTACCTACGCGCCGTGTGGGCACCCTCGGGCTCTCGCGCGGAGCGACCCACGGGTCGCGTGCATATAAATGGAAAATTAATTTCATTTATATCACAAACAGATTAAATGGAAACGATCGCAAACGGGGACCGGCTCCGGGCTGGAGTCGTTTTGGGGATATCCAGGGAGCTCTTTCGCTTGTTTTTTTTCTTGTGCATCGCCCAGCGTCAGCCTTATCTTTCCATCGAGCGCCTGCCAATCTTCCTGCCAATAGCGCATGGAGTCCGGTCCTCCTCGGGTTTTGCTCTTGTCATTACCTCCCTTGATTTCCTTAATGCGCTGTAAGATTAATTGATTGATATTAATTAGTTTCTTTTTCGCTAGTGTATAAAGCGCTCACATATTTTTTAACCTCACATTCGACCGCTTTTTCTCCCGCAGGGTGAACGATCGACGGCGGGCCGGATAGACGATTTGTTTTACGATTTTATTCCATCCGAGTGATGCGGCGGAATGCGCTCAATCTCGAGCCGGGTGTTGAAAATATGCTCATTTTTTGTCCGGCCGTCACTGTACTTCCCGCTGCTATTTCGGTGGTCGTTACGTCACGCGGGGGTTTGAATTGGGAGTTTTTGTTTTGTCTGTACGTCTCTCCCCGTACGTCATTTTGTCGTTCATTTCACGCACTGAAGCTAGGCCAGTGACAACGTTGGTGGCCAGTGACCTAATAACCGGTTAATAGCCGGTGTAATGGTGCATTAACAAACAATTTGTAATGCTCCAGCCCGGTGGCGTCCCAGTATCACTTTCGGATGGGGAACGACAGTTTCGAGGCACGGAAGCACGATTCGGTTCCCCATTTGTTCCACAAAAAAACCACCACAAACTTCGCTCGCCGAACAACCTATCGAATCTTCAGAACCGCGTTCCGATCCCTTCGGGCGAAATGTTTTCTTTCTGTTCGGTGACCTACATCGGGGTTGTTGTTTTCTCGGCACATTTTACCGGTTTCGGACCAACCTGCCGGCTGAGCAGGCCATTAGAGAAGATGGTAAAAATCTCGAAGAATTTCATGGACATTAAACATCACATTTCGTCACAGGCCGCGTTAGACAGGCCGGGAAAGTGTTTTCGGCCTTCCGTCGTTCGATTCGATTGTGTGCGGCCCAACAGCACACGTTGATTGTTTTACCTACGCGCCGTGTGGGCACCCTCGGGCTCTCGCGCGGAGCGACCCACGGGTCGCGTGCATATAAATGGAAAATTAATTTCATTTATATCACAAACAGATTAAATGGAAACGATCGCAAACGGGGACCGGCTCCGGGCTGGAGTCGTTTTGGGGATATCCAGGGAGCTCTTTCGCTTGTTTTTTTTCTTGTGTGAGCAGGCCATTAGAGAAGATGGTAAAAATCTCGAAGAATTTCATGGACATTAAACATCACATTTCGTCACAGGCCGCATTAGACAGGCCGGGAAAGTGTTTTCGGCCTTCCGTCGTTCGATTCGATTGTGTGCGGCCCAACAGCACACGTTGATTGTTTTACCTACGCGCCGTGTGGGCACCCTCGGGCTCTCGCGCGGAGCGACCCACGGGTCGCGTGCATATAAATGGAAAATTAATTTCATTTATATCACAAACAGATTAAATGGAAACGATCGCAAACGGGGACCGGCTCCGGGCTGGAGTCGTTTTGGGGATATCCAGGGAGCTCTTTCGCTTGTTTTTTTTCTTGTGCATCGCCCAGCGTCAGCCTTATCTTTCCATCGAGCGCCTGCCAATCTTCCTGCCAATAGCGCATGGAGTCCGGTCCTCCTCGGGTTTTGCTCTTGTCATTACCTCCCTTGATTTCCTTAATGCGCTGTAAGATTAATTGATTGATATTAATTAGTTTCTTTTTCGCTAGTGTATAAAGCGCTCACATATTTTTTAACCTCACATTCGACCGCTTTTTCTCCCGCAGGGTGAACGATCGACGGCGGGCCGGATAGACGATCGATTAAATTTCTACAATCTATTAGCAACGAATCCCGTCTGCGTGCATACGCGCCCGCCACAGATGAGCTCCATTGCGAACGGGGTTAAATGGCACTTAAAATCACCTGCAAAGTGCAACTTTTTCGCATCGATTAGTTTAGTTTTACAGCATCACAGGATTTACGGTGAATTTATTTCCCTCACCCACTGGTGCCGTCCCACAGCATTCGCAGCGCTGTACAAACGCGTGGTTACGGGCGCACGTAAACGATTTGTAACGTTTCGCGCACGCTGGGATGCCGCTCGTAAAGCAAACAGAACCTGCCCCGTGTCTATTAAGCGTAGTCGATGTTTAATGCCCGCTTTTACGACGCGACGACGCGTACCGTTTATGGGTTATATATTGAATCTGTAAGTAGCACTCGTCACTTGCAATGACAAATTCTAAACTTTGAAGCCTTGGAATATCTTCATCCGGCCTGCGCAGCGGCCAACACCAACGTCGACGAGGCGAGGAAATAAAGTACGATATTAACGAGATGCGTGCGAGAAGTTGCAAGATTGTTACAAACAGCCCGTCCGTCCTTGGCACTACGCACTAGCCGCAGATATGTAAGCGAGCGCGCGCGCGCGCGCTTGGAACTTGTTGCACCACCCGCCGCGCAAATGGCAACACTGTTGTATGCAGCATACCGAAGCCAAAAGCCTCCGATCGACATTCGTCTATAAATTTGTCAAATTAATTTTAATTAATTTGTGGTCCATTTGCGGCACGCCGCACGCAAACCCCCCTGACGGGATCGATATCAGGGGAACTGGTGGCAGGGACCCACAAAGCTATCGCCATCTCTCGGGTGGTATCGCGGCCCATTTGGGCGACCTTTCCGGAGCGATCTTTAAGCCGAACGATCGATCAACCCGCTGTTCGGTCCCGGGTTCGTAAGTTCGCCGGTAAGTTCCGTATAATTTAATGACAACCCCGGATGGGACGGGTATAATTTTCACATGATTATTACGGTCGGCTCGCGTATGGCTTTCGGGCATGGGCTCTCGAGCTCGAACGTTCCCGGCTCGCGGTCGTTCCACGGCTCGGGGAGCAATGCGATATGATCATAGTGTCCTGTGGTGCGATGGGATAAAATGTCTCACTCGACGATACCCCACCGACGACGACTCGCCCGTTCGGTACGCAAATTCGTCGATCGATGCTCGCTCGGGGGCGTCTATCGATCAATCGGAAAACCCGAACATCGCAGTCTGCTGCGGTCAACTTGATCAATCGTTCTGCCGTGCACTGATCCCGCATGCGTCCGTTTGCTCGCTCTCGTATTCTTCCACTGCGGAAGTAGACATTTATTGTCGGCCATGGTTCAGGTTTGCTGCATCCCACTACCACAAACGATGCATTCCGATGCTGGAGGTCTTCGTCGATGTCTTACGCCGTTCCGTTCAAACGTTTCCCTCACCGGACGCGGCATGACCGAGCCGGCAACATTGTTACCTGGCACACAATGGTCCATCATTAAATCAATTATTTACCCCCTCAGGGAGGAGACATTCATTGGCCATCCTGCTCAAAATGCACGGGAACACCCGCACAATTTTCTCCTCTTAGGGGTGAGACTGTATAAAAGATGTGAGTGGATGTACGAGCTGTGGAAAGAAATTCCACCGGTAGCTCCAGCTGCGCCTCTCGAGATTAAACAGATGCGCACTTGATGCTTGGAATTACATTGAATGTTTGGCAGAACATAACAAAGACACAACTACCTACCGGAATGTTGAAGATCTGTTGACGATCGTATGTAGAGATGATGAACCTACAAAAGATCCCTTACAAGATATAGATTCAGCTTTTAAGACCCTTGCATGCCATTACTCAAATAAACTTGGAAAGCATGTCATCCGTGCAGCCAATGCCGCGGGGATTGATCCCATTAGGCAAGTCGTTGTAAGCAAAATATAGGACACAATCATTACAGATCTATTGTGCACGATAAGGCAACTATTACTTTGATGTTGGTATGTCTTGTTAACAGGCAAATAGTAATTATAATAATCTTTTATCCGGCACTGGCTGTTTGGCTATGACTATGATCTTGAACGAGTCTAGTAAGACGACGGGCAGGTAGATAGTAGAGCAGGAAATCTGATCGGTAGGAAGATTGCTTCTTCAATGCAGGTGTTTGAACTGACACTAGTATCGCAATGGAACATACATTCTCGGAAGCTAGTGTCATCCTGCGTGGCCGTTTCGAGATAAATACGAAAATAATAATGTTACGAGCTTCCGATATAAAATTGTTTAACTATTTTATTCTTTGAAACTCTTTGTCCGATATCCAAGTTCAGGATTTTGCACCTCACACTGGACCGTAAATTAGAATTCTCTAAATATGTTTGCAATACGTGTCACACAAACAAACAGGTGCTGAGAAGAATCTGCCTTCGCACGATGTTAATCACCCCATTTCCGGAAGATACGCTTTTTGCACCGAGCCAAGCCATTTGCCCCACACGAAGCTGCGTTGGACATCATTCCGATGCCGTATGCTAATTTGATTTTCCCTTCGGTTGTACATCCGTCCAACGGAGACTAACGATGAGTAAGGCAATACTATTCTCAGCTGAGAACGCCTTGGCTTTGTTAGTGAGAATCTCGCACAAGAAAGATTGACCCGCACCAAACAAAACACACACTTTATCTCTCCCGGCCGGTGTCTTCATCAGGCGAGCGGCACGGTGATTTACGGCAGCTCCAAACATTGGCAAACCCTGTGACCATCTTCAGTCGGTGGAAGTTTTAAAACCTCCCACGCAATGCTTTCAATCTTTGAGATACGCACCACGGTACCTGATGGGATGAGGAATGTCACATCATTAAATCAATTATTTACCCCCTCAGGGAGGAGACATTCATTGGCCATCCTGCTCAAAATGCACGGGAACACCCGCACAATTTTCTCCTCTTAGGGGTGAGACTGTATAAAAGATGTGGGTGGATGTACGGGCTGTGGAAAGAAATTCCACCGGTAGCTCCAGCTGTGCCTCTCGAGATTAAACAGATGCGCACTTGATGCTTGGAATTACATTGAATGTTTGGCAGAACATAACAAAGCCACAACTACCTACCGGAATGTTGAAGATCTGTTGACGATCGTATGTTGAAGATGATGAACGTACAAAAGATCCCTTACAAGATATAGATTCAGCTTTTAAGACCCTTGCATGCCATTACTCAAATAAACTTGGAAAGCATGTCATCCGTGCAGCCAATGCCGCGGGGATTGATCCCATTAGGCAAGTCGTTGTAAGCAAAATATAGGACACAATCATTACAGATCTATTGTGCACGATAAGGCAACTATTACTTTGATGTTGGTATGTCTTGTTAACAGGCAAATAGTAATTATAATAATCTTTTATCCGGCACTGGCTGTTTGGCTATGACTATGATCTTGAACGAGTCTAGTAAGACGACGGGCAGGTAGATAGTAGAGCAGGAAATCTGATCGGTAGGAAGATTGCTTCTTCAATGCAGGTGTTTGAACTGACACTAGTATCGCAATGGAACATACATTCTCGGAAGCTAGTGTCATCCTGCGTGGCCGTTTCGAGATAAATACGAAAATAATAATGTTACGAGCTTCCGATATAAAATTGTTTAACTATTTTATTCTTTGAAACTCTTTGTCCGATATCCAAGTTCAGGATTTTGCACCTCACACTGGACCGTAAATTAGAATTCTCTAAATATGTTTGCAATACGTGTCACACAAACAAACAGGTGCTGAGAAGAATCTGCCTTCGCACGATGTTAATCACCCCATTTCCGGAAGATACGCTTTTTGCACCGAGCCAAGCCATTTGCCCCACACGAAGCTGCGTTGGACATCATTCCGATGCCGTATGCTAATTTGATTTTCCCTTCGGTTGTACATCCGTCCAACGGAGACTAACGATGAGTAAGGCAATACTATTCTCAGCTGAGAACGCCTTGGCTTTGTTAGTGAGAATCTCGCACAAGAAAGATTGACCCGCACCAAACAAAACACACACTTTATCTCTCCCGGCCGGTGTCTTCATCAGGCGAGCGGCACGGTGATTTACGGCAGCTCCAAACATTGGCAAACCCTGTGCCCATCTTCAGTCGGTGGAAGTTTTAAAACCTCCCACGCAATGCTTTCAATCTTTGAGATACGCACCACGGTACCTGATGGGATGAGGAATGTCATAATCCACGAAACCGGCCAAAGAGAGTGAAATAAAGCACGTGAAACGGTGTGTTTTACTCAACAACAAAAACCCTACTTTCAAAGTTGTTCATTACAATCGTTCCAACCCACCGTCCACCCCATCGGAACCTGAAGCTATTCCGTTTAATGCACGTTCGCTCAATCGAACCGGGGAGGTGTATACGCACAAACGCGATACGGAATCAGGTGGTTTATCATTATTAACGATTATTTATTGCACATTATTGAAATTATAATTTGTTCGTAAATAAGATTAAGCCCCTCCGTCCGCCATCCCCATTGTGGAGCGGGAGATCGCAAGAAGATCGCGACATTTTCTACCCGCCAAGCAAACGAGCAGGACTCGCGACAACAGAGGGC
Source organism: Anopheles cracens (assembly GCA_002091845.1). NCBI lineage: Eukaryota > Metazoa > Arthropoda > Insecta > Diptera > Culicidae > Anopheles > Anopheles cracens. The sequence continues at coordinate 196,950 of KZ070763.1, forward strand.
CCTTTCGGGAGGGGAAAAAGGCGTGTGTAGGCTTAGAGCAAACGCACCGCACCGCACGGTTTATGAGCGCTCTTGCTGCGTTTGTTGTTAATGATGATGATGAAGGTGGATAAAAGTGGATCTACCGGCTGCGCATATTTATGTACGAAGTCGAGGCTAATTAAAAGAAAGGGGTTCGTTTATTATGATGAAGTTATCCACGGTTCGCACCGGGCGCTGCCGTGCAACTGCGGAAGCGAGTGTGGCATAGGGGTTTCCGATGGAGAATGCATCGACGACGAGTGGCGATAATGCACGACGGCACCAACGGCGAACGTTTGCCGGAGAACGCGCGCAGATGAGAGAATGGAGCAAATATCGATTTAATTCAATACCATAAAGTTCTAGGAAATATTTCTGCACGGTTGCCCCGCTAGCATGTTAATCTTGGGGCTTTGGGGCGCGCGTTCAAGGGGACTGGATCGATAATGGGGATTGGGGGTGGTTCAATTTGTGGCGGCGGCTGGAGAAAGAAATTCTGCTCACTCGATCAACCTACGCGCAACGGGCTTCGGGCATAAATCGAGTGTCCACGACCAGGGCGGGGGCTCCTCGCAAGAAGGGACCCGGTTGAGCTGAAGACCCGGCTCCATTATCGTTCCGGTTTCCGCTACGCTATGACGAGAAGACGGCGCCCTTCTAGCGGCTATCCTTCCGACTGGAAGCAGTTGTGCGATGGTGATTTGAAGTCCCACCTTTTGCCGGTACCATACCGGTGCCGTATCGGTTGAACGGTATCGAGACCCGCATCATCGGTACGGAGCGTGGCCGTAATAGGCAAACGCTTGCCGGCAATCGTTCTCCGGGGACTCCAGGGACTAACCGTCCGTGGACAAGCGATGGACAAGGCTGTGTTAGTGTGTGACGGAGAGAAAGAGAGTAATGGATTGATTGCATTGAACGGGTGGCACACGGCTGATGGGGGACGGATCTTGGACCACCGCAAACTACGAACCGCTTGATTCGATGTCGGAATTATCTGTACCTTCTTGTTCAGGTTCCCTCTCTCTCTCTCTCTCCCTCTCCAGCAAGCCGGACCCATCAACCGGATCAGCACGGTGTGGTAAATCTAATCGAGCTAAAGTATACCGTATCACAATCATTATAAATTAAGCCACATCTCGGCATCTTGCTGTATCCTTTTCGGGTTCTTTCGCTCGCACGGTTCGTGCAGCTGCAGCCGAAGATGCACCAGGGGGCCTGTGGACTATTTGCCTAATCGTGCAGATCAATCGATCAATCGACCGTCCGATGTGACTTCGGTATCGGTGATATCCGATCTTGTCTTGCGCTGAGGAGAGATCTCCACTCCCATTGCCCTCCAGCGACAGATGTCGGCACAGATAGCAGAATGAGAACTCCATTCGCCAGATTAGCACACTTCCCGGCCCCTATCTACGAAGCGATCTCTCACGCATTTAAGAACGATGAAAAGAGCGCTCTTCTCAAGTGCTTTAACGATAAGCAATGAAGGAGGCCACCTTACGGAGCAACATCAGGCAACTTCTTTGGAATGCGGTAGAATATTAATCCTAATGCGTTTTCTATAGCTATCATAGCTAATTGCGTCACTTGTTCATAAAGTTACAGTCTCAATTTTGTGGGATTATTCATATGCAAATGAGGCGGGGAGATCCATTTGGATCATCTTAATAAAACCGTGTGCAGCATAGTTAAGCATGCATCGGCCAAGGCTGCTTAAGGTGATATCCCGTGGAAATAAAAAAGCGATTGGAGTGAACTTGCAAATAAAAACACAGTCGTAAAACCTCGACAAAAGGTATCACCAACGGGTTTGATCCACCGACAAGGGGATTAAAAGAAACTTTGCATCCCGATTGCCAAGGAACCCGACGCCTCGCATAAGGCGTTCTTATCGTGTGCCAATTCGCGCTGGGATTAATCGCCGTTCGGAGAGTGATTCAAAGCGAGATCTTGACATTTCCAGCTGCATTCAACCGATCATTGCGAATCGGTTGGCACATGTCACCCAACAAAAAAGCAGACGAATAGCATGACAAAGCTTCGGTTTCGGCACACTCGGGCTGGTTGACAAATGGGCTTAATTTCCCTCTTGAATCTGCTTACTGCTAGCAGTGGTTTTGACCTTCGAGTCTAGTTTGGAAGGTGCATTTGGGAGATTGCGTTTCGCACACAGCCAACATGGTCGCTGTCAACGGATAACAAAGCACTTGGCCTCGATAAGACAAACCAATAAATTCTAAGCAATCCACGTACCCGGGCAGGCGGAAATGAGTGAAATAAATTGTCCTAGATAAAACGTGCGTGGTGCCGCATTTGGCGCTGCTGCAAGTGCCTCCGGAGTCGCGTGTTTCCAATCGGTTCCTTTTACTTCGCTTCCTGCCGTCGGCTTGGCGCGTGCAGGGCAGCGGGGAATAATTAATAGCCCGTTTACCCGTATGCATCTAGATCGGATCGGTGTGCCATCATTTGTAAAAATTGAAACGGTAGCCGCACGCTCACAATGTGCATTGTCTCGCCCGATCGAGCATTGGTCGTACGGTCGCCTGCGCTGGCCAGTAGCCGCGTTACACCTCGCCCCAGATTGACAGCGCAAACCCGATTGCATACCGAATATTGACAGGCCGGTTGTACCGCTCGGCCACGATCGGCTTAGAATCAAAGCGCGGAGTGCAGCAGAATGACAGGAAGGAGCGACAAAATGCAAAGCAGCAGCGCATGTGGCTGTGGTGGGTTTTAGAACGCGAGTCCCAGCCTTCATTGAATCACGACGGCAGACGGTGAATGTGTGAAGAAACTGGGTAGACGAGCAGAGAGCGGGTTGACAAATGAAACACGGAACCGCGGTCCGAAGTGATCCCGGTCCCGGGGTAGGCTCTGATCTTGGTGCATACGTACGTACCGGCCCCGAACCGTTGTGGTGCGCGATTTGTTGCCGATTCGTCGGCAAGAAACGTGTCACGGTTGCGAGCGGCCCGTGCTTAGACGGACCACGCACGATAAGACCGGACGGGGCCGCGAGACGGATTCGCGTTTCGCCGCTCAAAGCCCGGCATCACAAGACGTCGTGCGACAGGATGGGATGGTTTAACGTTCATTATTTATTTTTCAATAATTTAACATAAATTTCAGTTGATGGACACATAAATTATGTTGTATTTTAATGACGACCGCAGATCAACCCCGGCCCGTAGTTCGGCCCGTAGAATTAGGTTTAGAATCGGATGCAATCGGTCCGTATGCATCAGCGACTGAGCGTACCCGTAAGCGGACAGAACGATGCTCCGAGGCTGCCAGGAGCTTGCAGGCAGCGCTGGCAGTCAGTCAAGATTTTTCCATCCCCTTCAAACAGCCGGGAGAGCAGAGCAAAACGAGGGTTCCGTTCGTTCGTTTGTTTTCCCGCGCTCGGCGGCACCGGGGATGTTATCGGGAGGAACATTTACGCGCACAATGCCGTGGGGGTGATGGAAAGCGAAAAATAAACCGCAGTGCCGCAGCTGGGCCCGGGTCGCACTAGATAATGAAAGAGCGATAAAATTAGCGAGGGAAATATGTTGTAAAATAAATGTAATTGGATTTACGATATCGAGCCGATCGTAAATATGGCACAAAGTACAATCTCCGGGGCCAGGTAGCGAGCGGTGTTTGCAGGAGTGGCGAACACACGACCAGGACACGAGGGCCAGTCGGCTTGACTCATACCGAAGAGCCGTGAGCGTAAGACGAAAACATTCCAACCACGTTGACAAGTCGGAATGTCCGCCGCACGGAAGGATCTCCTCGCGTACGAAGGAGAGATTGGAATTCGTAATTGCGACGGGTGAAGATGGATTTAATTGACACTCGTCGCGGGCGATGAATGCTCGGCCCGGCTCGGCTTCGTCGCGCACTTGTGGCACTATGTTGACGGGCGATATAAGTTTACAGTCGAAGTGGGCTTGAGCCGGAAGCGACGGGTTCCCCGTTCGGGCAGCCGGTGGCATCATTAGCAGTCGAAGTTGATGATGACCGTGAGGCTGGTGATGATGATGATCATTTGTCCCGAAGTTCGCTGTCAGAGGGGAATTCAGCTCCGCAAACAGAGACTGATCTGCTTCGCAATGGTAGATGGATGGATGGATGGATGGATGGATGGGTGAGTGAATGATAGACATTAAGAGACCCTCGGTGTGTCCTAAATGATCCTCGCTTGATCCGCCCAGCCACACCGAAAAGTCCATCCATTAGGATGATCGGCCGCCAACGGAGAGCGCCGTTTCGCTGCAGCAGGTTTATCGACAGGCAGTCCCGGCCGTTCGCCGTTAGGTCCGACTGGTGACCTGATTAGATTTGCCGTGAGTCGCAGAAACACGTCCGTAATTGATTTCTTCGCCCGCGTGCCGTGGAAACTGTGACCGGTTTCGTTGGGCGGCTCGAGCGATTGAACCGCGATTGAGTTATTACGGTCGGTTTGCATCAGTCGCATTCCCGGCGTGGATCATATCTATTCCCAGCCCCGGTCGGTCGGTCGATCGGTGTGTTTATTTCTTCCCGACGCCCGACACAGATGTCATAATGATGTTAATTGTGCTGCAATCAAACCGCACTCTCCTGCTCGCGAAGATCTTCCGGGTCGCGACCGCTACAAAGCGACGAGAGATAAATCTTGGGTAGTTTGATTGATGCTGTTGACGACTGCTCGATGGAGGGTCGCTTTTGTCGCATGTTGATAATCCTATTTGCTGTCTTTCCAATGATCGCCTCCGTACGAAGTGATCACATGTAACGGAAGAGAGTCTTTCCGTCCAAAAAAGTAGATCGTCTGCAGTGCAGAATGCAACCACGCTAGAACGCTCGCACCGTCCCGTCAACAAACGTGAAACATTCACTTTTGATTCAATGCCCCTGGGAACATCCAGGGCGCTCGTATGGGACGACCGGGACAACCATGGACGCGACGAAGGCTTCGGAGATAGGGTGGAAGGGGACAAGAAATCAATTAACAAATGGCGTGCCCACCGTCACATTCTCCACGGCAAGGGCTGCCGAACTCAATGTCAACCCTGATTGCCGCTGCTGCCCGGAGCCGTCTTGGAGCGGGGGCCCTGTCCGGGCGTAAGGCTGCGACTGTTAATCGCGACGCAACGCGCAACCAATCGCGATCGCGTAATGGCGCGTTGGTGGGCAGCACACACGCAGAACGCAGGACACGGTATCACGATTTTGATCCATATTTTCATAACCCCATTTTCTACCGTCGGTTCGGCTGCGTGTGTGTGAGTGTGTGTCGTGGAATTGGCACACCGTGCGGTATCCTTCATTTGGTGGATTTTGCTGCCATTTCGGGCGGTTTCGTTGGTCGGCTATGCGATACCTTCCGAGTACATTCACTTCCAGTCAGGGCTCCAGGGAGTCAGGGCTACGGGGGAGCCAAGATCTCGGCAAGATACGGTGGCGATTGCCATTGCGGAAACTGTACGAGGTGAGGCGGAGTGGCGAAGCGAGGTTTTCAGACCAATACGCAAAGCTGAGGTCGACACACACACCTCAGTGTTGTTGTACTGGTCGCGGTTTCTTCGACTGGCTTCGTTCTGGAGAGGCACTTGAGCAAAGCTTGAGCACCTCGAGCGGAAATGTCCGATTGAGTGTGAAGCTTACGGGAAGCTGTTGGCGTTCGATCATATTATTGTCTGTATGTTGCATTGCAACAGTACTGGATATTCAGAAGTAGAGCTACAGCTACTCATACAAGCGTTATTTCTCATATAATGCCCTCCAGCTTTCAACAAATCTTCCATCCATCGACATTCGCCCTGTGCGAATAATGTCGACTGTTCACCTTTATGGCTTCCTCCCCACCCATTAGTTAGGCGCTTGTTTTCCGTTCCAAATCCCAACGGATCAGCACAAAAATTTGCTCGTAAAAATAAAACGCACCGCTTTCTCCCGCTCGCGGCACAGCGTCGGCAGCGTTCGGGGTGCCTTTTCCGCCCTTTGTTTAGCTTCCCGGACCGCGGGCTTCAGAAGTTTGCCCAGCTCCGTCTCGGCCAGGCGGCTTGAGAAAAGATCTGCCCCGTGTGTCGCGTTTGCAAATAATCGCGTTGGCCGCAGCGAGCGAGCGGTGCAAATGAGAATGAAAATGAGGTCATTATTATTTTCATAGCCTGCTTGCTTCATGTTTTTTTCTTGTTGTTGCTGCTGTTGCACGGCTGCTGCGAACCGAGCCGGCAGGCAGAAGGCGTTACGCCGTTAGTGGCGATTGCAGGCGAGTGGTCGGTGCGACCGCTTGCGCGACACTTGTTGTTATGCTTAAGCAGGCGAAAACCCGACGTCCACTGGCAGGCGACTCATACCGAAGAGCCGTGAGCGTAAGACGAAAACATTCCAACCACGTTGACAAGTCGGAATGTCCGCCGCACGGAAGGATCTCCCCGCGTACGAAGGAGAGATTGGAATTCGTAATTGCGACGGGTGAAGATGGATTTAATTGACACTCGTCGCGGGCGATGAATGCTCGGCCCGGCTCGGCTTCGTCGCGCACTTGTGGCACTATGTTGACGGGCGATATAAGTTTACAGTCGAAGTGGGCTTGAGCCGGAAGCGACGGGTTCCCCGTTCGGGCAGCCGGTGGCATCATTAGCAGTCGAAGTTGATGATGACCGTGAGGCTGGTGATGATGATGATCATTTGTCCCGAAGTTCGCTGTCAGAGGGGAATTCAGCTCCGCAAACAGAGACTGATCTGCTTCGCAATGG
>KZ070763.1:210107-225252 GCA_002091845.1 Anopheles cracens
GTACAAAACGCTGAACTGCCGGGTGATGTGCGCGCAAAGGAGTTGTTGCCCTACGAGCCGCACCGTACGACATGTATCTCTTTATTCGGCGTTTCTTCGTTGCCTTCTTCGTTCCCTCGTCTCATCTCGCAGCATCCGGCATCCGGCGACGGTCGAACAGGGACGAAACCGAAAATTCACCGACCAAACGGAACGCGGAACGCGCAGAAAAAGATGATGGATGAGGTGTGTTCCCTTTGATTAAACCTTGTACGGCAGTGCAATTAGAGTCGGGCGCGCGATCGTGATGCGATGGGACAGAGCCGGGTCGGTCAACCGTACACCCGAGAACCCGACGAAAGGTCATAAACGGCGACTGCGAAAAGAAAGTCCACTGCACTGGCCCGGGTCGACGGGCCAACCAGCGGGAGATTGAGATATCCGGCCGCTTTAGGGCAAGTCACTGCTGGGAGCGGGAAATGCTGTGCAGCAGAACCCCGGCCACTATCTCATATAGGCGAACGCGAGCGACTAAACACTAGTAATCCGTTGTCATCCGTTCAGCGTTTAGCTTGCGCTCGGCCGTGTGTGTGCGTGTGTGTGTCGAAGCAAATGAGTTTTATCGCTGATTTCGATCTGCCTCATTTTAATCTGATCTTACGCGCTAATCTCCGCTGGATCTGAAACCCACTCCACCACATCGCGCGGGAGCCGACCGTCGTGACATGTGTGTCATGCGAATTATCGCCCAGCGAGAGACATTTTACAGCCATAAAACGGACCATCTATCATGCGTCCCCCCCTTCTACCGGCAACCGGTTCTCGCAACCGCTACAGCAACCACCTCATGTCGCACACGGCGATCGCTCCCGATCTCGCCCTGTCCCTGTTCGCGGTGCGTTATAATTTATGGGGTCCTATTGCGGACGGCGATCACCGTCAGTTCTGGCCGCGGGTTGACTTCTGCCACAGCGGAGACCTGGGTCCGCATCTCTGCCCACTGTCTGGGCCAACGAGGTTCGGTCATAGTTGTGTCTTTTTTTTGCATAATTAACACCTGTTTCACCTCCCTCTAACGAGCGTTGTGAGGTTATGGTATACGTTCTAGCGTTCTTGGAGCACGTCGAGTACACCCAGCGAATCGCCATGCAAAACATGCAGGTTGTCAGTCGTCACAATCGGAACATGGCGTATCGGTGGACAACTTGCGACATAAGCCGATCGCGTTTCGATCTGCTGTTGCGGGTAATCTATCTCCCCCGGGTGTCATTGTTTGCAACCACCAGCATTCTAATGAAGCTGTCACGGTAGGGGCGAAAGTCCGTAAGGTTCGCTCTGCCCTCGATAAACGATACTGCGACACAAATCAGTCGCAAAACGGTAGTCATTTGTCGGGCAAGTGGTCAGCCAATCTAATTAAGATACGACCAATAAAACCGCTGCCACGACCTTCCAGCGGAGAACTTCCAAGCGACAAATTGGGAACGACTCCTCGCTCAGTTCGTCCAACACTCGACCTGAGCTCGGAAGAGGGCCCCGGGATCGTAAATCAATCGACGCACAAGTGTCCACAGGGAACGCTTGACAGCGTTCGGTCTGGTCCGTGCGCAAAACAGGTAACACACCGGGGTAGGTGTCGTGCAATCAATACATCTCGCAGGCCACCAATTGTACGCGTGGGTGGTAAACCGTCTGCCCGTCTGCCGGTTGGAGAGTAGGAAGCACTCGGCTTGCGGATGTGGATGCGTTCGATCATTCATAAACTACGCGTCCGACAGCGCTCCACCAGTGGGTCCAGTGGGCGGAAGAAGATTGCCCCCTGCCGGTGGGAAGGCTACGAAGACAATTATGTCACGCGTCCAGTAAGGCAATGCGTCATCCGAGCCGGTGAGACGGTGTACTCCCCATGCGCCGTCGCCGTCCCGTGTGCTAGATGGACGTTGTCGTGCGGAAATTGCTTCCCAAGTTCTGCGTTAGATTGATTTTCGTGCTCGTGGAACGAAAACAAGTTCTCGAGTTTTTTGTGTGCTGTTTGGTCAAGAACCTGTTCTGATACATTTGTTCAATTTAATAATCCGTCTCCAGCGCAGGGCACGATGAGTCGCTGGTTTCGGATCCAGTTCACGCACGGGTCCCACTCGCTTTTTAATGGCACGCATTCGCACGACCGTAGAATGGGGCCAGATAATGTGACCACTTCCTTCAAAAGCCTTTAGCTCGCCAACGGACCACTTGATTTGCTCTCGATCAGTCTCAAGATCTCGCGATCCCGCGATGTTTCGTTCTCGAGGCTAAGCCGAGCCGCGCCGATGGAGGGAGCTTTTTTGGCAAATTGTTTTACTTTATTTGCTCTCGATCGACGGGGCTCAACAGTCTTCCGGTCTCCTCCACGAAACCCCCGGTCGTAGCTGGCGAGGCTTACGTCACCGTGGATGTCTCGGGAAGCGGAGCGATGTAAATCCTGTTTCGTTCGCACTGTGGTAGGCTGTCGATGTTATGGGCTTATCTGTTCCCTTCTTAAGCCGATGTTGAGTTTTGAGAGCTTGTGTGTGTGTGTTTTAGAGAAGTTTTTCGATGTTGTTTTACGGTGTCAAATGGGGGCTCTTTGGTGTCCATGTTGCGCGTGGACCAGTTTTTTACTTCTCGTCCGCTCTGCACTCCGGATTATCTGGGTCGTGTATATCATCCGCCGCATCCAGAATCCCAATCTCAACGTATTTCGAAGGTGCGGAAAGCCATCTAAAATGGTCCCAAAAACCATCAAACCAGTGAGAAAGCAAATAAAAAAAACCCCAAACCACTCACCACATCGGATCGGGGAGTTTTTTGTTGGGATATGTGCAAAACAGAAAAGGACCAACACAAACGAGAGACCTGGAAATAAACAGCAAAGATCGCTTAGCGCTGATCGAGTAATGGTGTACACGGTGCGCTGCGCTGTCGTCGGCCAAATCCTCGACTTCCCGTGCAGGTTTTCGGGATCTTTGCCACGTCAGCGACGACGGCGACGACGGCGTCGACGAAACGCAAGCGCAACCGATGGACACAAGCGATGCGATACGATGGCTCTCGGTACCAATTACCGTGACCGGTTCCCGTGAGCCGACCGACTCCCCGGTGGATTTCACTTTCACGCCCGGTACGAGTTACAGCTTGTGATCGCGTTTCCAGGGAAACGATCATATGCTATCATTTTCCCGCACACGTCCAACACTTCACTCTCACTCGAAAGCGTGGACGATGGGTGCGATGCACCGCACTTTGGACGCTTTACTGATGAGAGAATGGCGTGCTTCGGAACCATTGGGGCCAGAATGTTGGCACGCGGACCAAAATCTAGCGCCGCACGATTAGCGAGCGCCGTTTCTTTTCCCTTTTTTTAATGATCTTGGGCCCGATTGACGAAGGCGGAGCTAGAGCTTGACCAATTTCGAGCTCGAGTCTCCCACGCGCAGACAAAACCCCAAACCGGTAGAACTAACAACGAAACACCGCCGGAGAGCGATGCACGCCACGTACTTCCACGTTCCACGTCCGTCCGGACTAATTCATCCATGGCCTCGAACCATAGAACCGACAATGAGCCATTTATCTGCGAAACGCTTTCCGCGGGCGATGTATATTTTCCGCTCGCCGCCTGTCGCAAGGTTTTGTAGTCGCCGGGCCCCCAATCCAATTCTTCAATCGGCCGCATTCATGCGCGGTGTTTTTGCGCCTTTGGGGTGGGCTCTCCGTCACGGCGTCACTCTCTCTTTCTCTCGGTCTAGTTTTGGGGCCAGGGAATATTGCTTAATCGAGATTTTCGTGTGGCTATTACGGCGTGGTCGTCGTCGGCGATCTGGTAACGATCAAGTTCGCACCCAATCCCACACCCCACCCTTTGCGTAAATACAGTGAAGAGATTGCGTCAGTGCATCAATAATGGTACATTGTTGTGCAGTGCCGGAGGTAAGCGGCGGCCGGTTCTTGGCTGTCCACGGCAAGGTAATGTGAACCAAATGCCATCGCAGAAGGCAAACAAAGAATCGAGCTAATGGTCGGGCGTGCTTCGTGCGTGGTGTGTTGCAAGAATTGTTCTCTTACCTGCCGGGGAGAGAACACTTCTCAGGCCAGGAAAGAAAATCCTGACTCATGAATCTGCCCGTTCAGTACGCTTGCGCCCTTGCGGATCACTTTGCCTATGATGATCCCACAGCTTCCACAAGCGGTGGGTTCTGGATACGTCGGATCGCCCGGAGCCAAAACCGAGGTAGTGCACTTTGCACGGGACCGGATAGAGATGAATGGATACGGCCCGAGTACCCGACGCCAAGGACATTCACTCAAGCAGCGGCCATCCCGTCAAGATGCTGACTGCCGACGTGCAAGGTCCTTGAAATTCAGCCCCTCCGGGGCTGATCCACGCACCACGAACCGCCCGGTTCAACGACACGCCGGGTAATCCTGCCTAGATTTATTGTATTTTAATGTTTGCATAATTATGCGTTTCACTTTTAACACGCTTGCCCTCGGGGGGAGCGTAAAAAAGGTACTGGAAGTCGTTGTGCACACGCACATCTCTCCCGTCCGGGCCGGTGGTGTAATCTGCACACTCCATCGGCTGCTCTCTTCTATCGACAGCCGCCTTTTGGTTGGGATTCGTGGAATTCCGTGCCCGACCCGACGTTGGACCGGTTCATTTGGCGAGTCTCCTTGAAAACGGTCAAAGGAGTCGTGTGGCGACTGCTTAATTGAGGGAATATCTGGACGTCTTCCTTTCGTCGGTGCAGTGACCCTCGGTTTATCTGCACATTTTCGCGTTCTGAATTCATCGCGTGTTGGCATGCTGTGGGGGTCACACAAATGAATTTCAAACACAACCGTGCCTCGGTGATCGGTGAGCAAGACGTTAGCAGTTTATATCATCGCCAAACGAAGATGTTAAGACGACCATTGGTGGAGGTTGCGAGTTCTGGAGTCACAAATGCATTCCAAACGAGGGAATTCTTCACAATGATTCAGTGTTTGTTTGTTAGGAATGAAAACCAACAAACGATTCTCTCTGACTGCGAATCATTTATCATCCGATGCACCTCCAATTGTGGCGATCAATGTCAGCAGCGAACTAAGCATTCGTTGTTGCATTCTCCGGGCCCGGCGAATGGTTTCAAGATGAGCTCACAAAACAACGCCAGCTAATCAACACGTAACACCGCCGTAATAAAAGCGGAAATCAGCGTTACAACCTCGACAACCCAAAATAGCACACAGTTCCCACGCCGTATTCGTAAACAGTTCCAAAAGCTACTCTCACCTTCCGGATCAAGTTCGCGCCCGCTTTCCTGCGGGGGCCACCACGTGCGGCACGTGCTCGCACGGTGCCCGACTGCTGACCTGCAACCGGCCGCAAATAAACAACTTTCCGGGCGGAAAATAACAAACACAAAGCCATGTCGAAATGGCGGCACCCACATCGCGCTCCGCGGCGTTGATTATATAAAGTTTCCCGAGACCCGGCGCGACCCTGCGCGGGAAAGTTTCCGTTGATGACCAGCGCCCACAAACCAGGTGAAAACAGACCCAACAGAGGGTGGCAAGAATCGGGCCTCCCCGAAAAAAAAAAAATGTGGCGTAATCGCTCGACACCAATTTGCAAACACACCAGCATTTAACCGGGCGCGTGTAACAGTTTGGTGTTGCGGGGCGCGGGTTGAAAAGGGCACGATCTTCACCTTTCTGGTGGCGCGGGGTGCGCGCGTCATTCGCGGACCGAGTGAAAACTGGCCCAAATTTGTTCATCAGTAAAAAAAAACCCACAGAGCCGCTAAAGTCTGACCGCCAAACAATGCGCGGCATTAGCATTAGCGACGATTAGACGACGCGGCTGCATCCGAACGGGTATCTCTGGTGCGCAAAACTGCTGATTAACACAACAATGGGAGATGAGAGTGTTACGTGATGTGAAATATGTGCAAATGAGTGAGCCCACTCGGTCACTCGGAAACGGCGGCTAAACGCCGCGGCCAGCTTTTCGTAGCGCGTCAACGCATATCAACGCAACGCAAAAGAGAAATTAAAACTTTCGATTTTGCAAAATTTCGTTCTAGCCGGCTCGCTCTGGCTGACCAGGCGTTGTGACCCTGCCAGTTGGCGTACGTAGAAATCCTTGCAAGTGGCACGTTTGCGAATGCGTTTACAAGAACGCTCGCCCGTACGCTCGCTCAAGGAGACTCACTTCCTTTTTGTATCTTTTCTGAACAACTTGTTTGCATCTGCTTGTCGTAAAGGCAGAGTTTTGCTAGAAGTTGCTCGGAACGAGCAACAAACAGTGTAAGCGCTATCGTGCGTTAATGTCTCGAGGCAACCAAGCACATAGCAACAGCACATTTGTGAAAATGGGTTTTGCACCCGTTGTCTTCATTAGCGTCCCTTATCAAGCCGGTTTGTCCGTGCGCTACTTTAATCGCCCCGATGTATTCCCTCCACCATATGGGCCAAGATAGCTTGAGGTAGCAGGTAGCAGTGGAAGATCAATTTCTTTCTCCCCGTCCACGTTCGGAGCGTGCCACAGCTCGATCGATCGATAGAAGCCGCGATGATCGTGATACGCGCAACGAAGACGAAATCGCAATAATCGCCCCCATTCGTAGGCTTTGTCTAGAGGCCTAGAGCTTCCTCCAACGCGGTGCAGTGGAGGCACACCAGCCCGGATCGCATCGGGGCTCGTAAAGAGCGCGAACAAACGATACCCGGTGGTGCGCCGGGACCCGGGACAAAAGCTCATTCGTCTATCGGGGGCAATTTATCTAACGATTTATTGATTATAAATATTAAATTAACTACCGGTCGAAGTGTGTGCACGCGGTGTTTAAAGCATTCAGTTGATGTGTTTTTCTCTCTGTGCTTCACTCGCCAACAGTTTCTCTACGCTCCCATGCAACGACGGCTTGAGCTAAGTATGTTGTTGTATTTCTGCCGGTGCTTCGCGTAAGCGGCCACAAAATGGCCCTTTTCGCGAGGACAAACACACTGTGCGCGAGTGACGGGCCGAAGCCAAGGTGGTTTCCAATTTCCAGCGATCATTACACAAATCCTGAAAGCTCCCCCCAACCACCTTCGCGCGCTCGGTCGGGGCCCTTCATGGCAACACCGACGGCAACGGTTCTCAAATCGTAGGCGTGATCTTTCGGATGATTGATCGACGAAATGGGAAGTCGTTTGGGTTCAGGCTGGGCGCTTTTTTCACTCGCTCCCTCCCACCGCGTTTCTTTCGATCGCTGCCAATCGTTGGCCCTATCAAACAATATGCTGGGGTTTTTGTTGTGTGTGTGTGTTCATTTCTGCGCTTAAAGGGATCTGATTACGATAAAGAGAAATGACCACAGTCGCAGCTTTCCTGCGGGGAGTTGCGCGAAAAGGTATTGGATTGTTTTAATGTGACCGATCAAATCACAGCCACGACGGCTGCCGGTTTACTCTGTAATTTTGCCTACGCCACCTCCCCCTCAAAGCACCCTGCATTCCACCCCGTTGCCATCGTGATCCGGGGCCTTTGGAATGTGTCATTTTTGAAAACATAACCAACGCGCAGATAATCGGGACGGGTTCTTCTAGGTTTCGATGCGAGTGAGAAAATGAAAACCTCAACAAGGAAAGCGAAATAATTCCACAACCAAACATACAAAAAAACCCTAACCCTTTCTTCGACCCGATTACGGAGAAAATGTGACGCCAACGTCCAACGATCAAATCACCAGAACGTTTTCCACGCGCCCGGAGTGGAGCGAGCGGTACCATCGCAGCGCTTAACTCGAACCACCGCAGCTTAGTCGAGGGATCAGGTTTTTGCTGGTTGCTGTTGCGTTTTCCCCGACCATGTTTTACATTTCCAACATGCACCCAATGGGATCCCGCGTACCCGTGGGTTGCGCGATGTGGATAAGCGTATCTGGCCGCACGGCCAGCTCGTCGTCGTCGTCCGCCGTCTCCGAAGGCACCGAAACGGACACAGATGGATGCCGAGCGTGCTGAGAGAGTGCGATGAAATTTATTATTTCTATTAAAAGAAAAGCCTCACCGCCGGGACGGAACGGACAGACCATTTCCAAAACGGCCCGAGAAGAGGCTAATCGTGTGGCCGAAGGTATAGTTTGTCGCGAATCTCATAACCGCACGCGCACGCGAAACACGAATCACGCATATGCCCGGGCCCGGTATATGGTCATGTGAATCTTGTGTTTCCGCTGTTGGCTTTTTTGTTTACTATTTTCCCGTCCCGAGAATCGTCCACACTTTCTTCCGCTGGTGGAGCTCTGTGCGGAAGGAAAGTGAATTACGTCGCAGCTGTCCTCACATCCCGTACCCACTGTGACGGTCGACGACGACGACAACGACGGCGACAGATTCCGTTCTCAAATCCGGGACCCCTTTGCGCACGATGAGGCTTGTGAAGTTCAAAGGGGACGTGGTACGGAGCGTGCAAAAAATACACGCTCGCTTAGATCTGCGCGTGCAGATAACTCGCAAATGGATGCCTCATGCGCGGTCTTGAGTTGTTTATACTTCCTTGACAGTGCGCACCAACTGGCTTGCTTATCTCTGCCCGTCCCAGCCACAATGAAATGTGTTTATTTGCACGGGCTAACAATGCCGTTCGGAGCGGGAGCAGAGATACTGCACGATTTCTTTTTCTATTCGTTAAAACATTGCCGTAAAATATAGTTCCGTTTGGCCCAAATGTTGCTGCAAAAAAAAACTCTCTCAGCGCAACTACAGCCACTAACTATAGCAGGCCTTTTCAACGGGCGCAATTTGTAGGCTATTTGCATCTCCCTTAAGTATGGTATGGCTCACGCCTAAAAACCCTCCGCTGCTGAGGCCCGTGCTACAATTTATTACAACGCAAACATTACCCCGCATCACGAATGACGACGAACGCCGCTCTGAGCCACGCCCAAGACACCGACGCTGCTGCTCTCGGATGCAAAATTTACGACTCCAGTTCCCGCTCCATCTGATCGTGACGATGGCGATGAGATTTTGTAGCTAATTTTACCGAGTTAAGTAGTCTTCTCCACTTCGTGGGGACTAAATCAATCGTCCGGGCTGCGGGCACGCGCTCGCACCCTAACCGACCGCGAGAGAACCTGAGATGCACCGCCGATGCACTTTCTTTTCACCCAGGCCAGATGCGACTTGCCAGGTCGGGATGGTAACCAGGTCGACCTGTTTGTTGTGTTCCTCTTTCTTCCGTGTTCCCTTTGACTATGCCGAGAAGGTTTTCCGGACTTTCCAGTAGCTTCTCTGGAGGAAGAGGTTCGGTGCGTGTGGTAGCTCTCTCTCTCCCTTAGAGAGGTGTGGCACGCAAATGAAACTCAAACGCGAGATCGCACACGATGAGCTACCATGTCAGGCTCACGAACTCGAAACTGGGTCACTCGGGCATCCGCGCGCAAGGAAAATCCACACGCAAGAGGAAATCAAAACAACAGACAAAAATGTGTGATAAAACTTAATTGAAACATCTTTCCTCGGGCGCAGTTTCGGGTGGGGAAGCTTCTCGCATGCAGTGTTTGAGTCTCTGGTGGGATTGGCTTTTTGGATCTCTCCACGAGGTGCCTTTCGTTTGTCATCTACCGTTAGATTTGTCTCACAAACTGACTGACACATACAAGCCAAGTGTTGGGAAACAAAACTCTCACACACGGTTCGAATCGACTTATGATGCAGGATGAAATCCTGCTGCGATGAACAACGAAACAAGCGCAACCTCCGCTGAGGATAGAAGATCAACATGGCGTCTTTGCAGTCAGTACAGAGTCAGGAACCAAACGAGACAGAAAAAAGCCCTATTTCCTTCCAAACTGAAGTCCAACAAATACACCAACAAATGCACACCGTCGAAACATTCGCACGCCGGCTCTAACCAGCAAGTGGAAAAACACAATAATATAGAAAAAAACGATAAGAATAATAATCGTAAATTAAAGTACCAAAGAGCTCCCCAAAGCGCCGCCACAAAATCCGCATAAACACACACACACGCACACACATGGGCGCACATACACGCGCTTCCTCTTCCACGCAATGCGCGCCGAAAGAGAACGGAGGAAGCATAAACGAAAGGTCCCCCGAAAGCCACCGCCGAGATCGGGTTTGTGCTCTCGATTTTGCGCAGCTCACGCGGCGCGCAAAGTAAAAGGGCCCCCCCACCGGTACGGGAAGAAATAAAAACGGCACCGTTTCGAAAGGTTCCGATTAAAAGTGATGAAAACGTTAAATGGCCAAAATTTAATAGAGGAGAAAATTGAACCACCCGGCTGCGGACCGCTTGCGAGAACTACAGGACGGCGCGAACGGCCGAATCGGGCCGGGCTGGTGTTACTTTGGTTTCGGTCAGGTTTAGTGCTAATAGTTACCGCATCATCCGTGCCGGATCGATCCCACCGGTGGGAATTGTGTTTGGGTACGTTTTGGCCCATAATTGATGTACTTTTGGATGCAGCCCAGTTGTTCGGCCCGGTCCGGTGTGATCTGACTGGCAAGTGGCGTAACGCGAAAAGCTCGATCGATGCGAGTGTGTGTGTTTGCTCTTTCTCTGGCTCTCCGGTGGCAAATGGGTGGTTGGTTTTCATCACGAAAAGTTTGCCAGCTGCTGGGCGTAAACGGGCAACCGTTTGGTGTGAGAAAAACGAGACGCTGCATTGCCCAAAACAATAGAGCTGTTATGAAGAGATGCACTTGACCTCATCGGTGCTGTTGAAACGATCATTCCAGCCGAAGAGT
This sequence comes from Anopheles cracens, assembly GCA_002091845.1. NCBI lineage: Eukaryota > Metazoa > Arthropoda > Insecta > Diptera > Culicidae > Anopheles > Anopheles cracens. The sequence continues at coordinate 220,851 of KZ070763.1, forward strand.
ATTGAAGCGATCGGTATGCTGAGAGGGCCGCTAAATTGTTTGATGTGAGCAACGGAGTGGATAACAAGAGTAATTGTTTGAACGTCAGCCGATTGTTTTGATGACTTTGACCTGCAAGTTTTGCACGAGTGAAGAATTGTTCCGTCGGTGTGTTGCTGTTCCAATACGTTCCAATAGATGGGAATTTAATTTCATCCTTCAATTTGTCCAAGATATTAACAAATGTATCTTTGTTTTTGAAATGGAAATGAATGCCCTGAATGAAGTACAACGTCTTCGGTAATCCTTCACAGCGATAGGTAAAAATGTGCAAATGCGGTTGCATTAGCAGGATCGGTGTTACAAGATGGTTGGAATGCTGTTCGTCCCATTAGTCGGCCCAGCCCATCGTTAGCCCTGGACCTGTTAAGCGAATAATCCAGAGACGAAAAGAAAAAAACAAACGAAAAAGAACGAACCCACCGCGGATGCTCGCGCCTGCACCAATTAGACGATTCGCGTCCAACGCAAATGAAGCCGGCGTGCCAGAGGTACAGTTAGTACAACACACCCTCCCCCTCCCGTTGGGGAAGGTGAATCCCTCCCGATGCACGGTAGTCGCACGCGCCCAGCCCACCGTATTCGCCCTGGCGAGTGCGCACCGTCGGGAGTGTGCATTTATGTACATGCGCGCTACGCATGCGATCCATATTTTATGCAATAGACGTTACCAACTCTTGCAGCTCGTAATTTATAATTTATGGACTTCTTCGCCTCTTCACCGTGTGGACGACGGAAGGGCGTCCGGATTAGCTTTGTTCGCTTATCCACCTACTTTCCAAGCGCGCGCGCGGTGTGTGTGTGTGTGTGTTTGCGTTGGCTATCACTTTTCAAACCAATAGAATGGAAACCGGGCCGTGCGGTTGGTCTGTAGGGCCCAAACATTCAGCCGTCAGCGGCCGACGTCGTTCTGCCCGGTCGTCATCAGTGCGGGCACTCCTTGCGCCTAATCAGTAAAGTAGAGCGTCTGAATGTTGTGCCGCGTCGCATGTTCGGTTGCGATAAATTTGCATAACCAAAGGTTCCCGGCGCTGGGAATGGTTTACAAAACTGATTATACTAATTGAAAGATGCTCGCTGTGGAATTAGTCATTTGTTGGAATGTGAATCGCCGCCGTGGGAGAGCCCTTGCATCGCTGCCTAGAACATTGGGTGGACATTGAAGCTTTGAAACCTTCAACAACAAGTCATTGCCGCACTGATCGATCGACCAATGGATCTCGCCGGGACTTACGCTGTCATCTCCGGAACATCAAAAGTTCCGACGACGCGTTCGTCGTCGATTTTCAAAAGACTTCAACGAAAAGATGCCTACAACATGAGGCGACGAACGTCGGCTATCCACTGAATTCGAGTGCTTAATTAAATCGCTCATTGTCAAAACATTTAGATGCAATTCAATAGAGGTAGGAGTAGCGAGATGACACAAGGAAAAAAACACGTTCGGCCCTTCATCCACCAGGATGTGGTGCGGACGAGATTACAGCATTCCGAGTTCTACTTTGGTTTCGGTCAGGTTTAGTGCTAATAGTTACCGCATCGTCCGTGCCGGATCGATCCCACCGGTGGGAATTGTGTTTGGGTACGTTTTGGCCCATAATTGATGTACTTTTGGATGCAGCCCAGTTGTTCGGCCCGGTCCGGTGTGATCTGACTGGCAAGTGGCGTAACGCGCAAAGCTCGATCGATGCGAGTGTGTGTGTTTGCTCTTTCTCTGGCTCTCCGGTGGCAAATGGGTGGTTGGTTTTCATCACGAAAAGTTTGCCAGCTGCTGGGCGTAAACGGGCAACCGTTTGGTGTGAGAAAAACGAGACGCTGCATTGCCCAAAACAATAGAGCTGTTATGAAGAGATGCACTTGACCTCATCGGTGCTGTTGAAACGATCATTCCAGCCGAAGAGTATTGAAGCGATCGGTATGCTGAGAGGGCCGCTAAATTGTTTGATGTGAGCAACGGAGTGGATAACAAGAGTAATTGTTTGAACGTCAGCCGATTGTTTTGATGACTTTGACCTGCAAGTTTTGCACGAGTGAAGAATTGTTCCGTCGGTGTGTTGCTGTTCCAATACGTTCCAATAGATGGGAATTTAATTTCATCCTTCAATTTGTCCAAGATATTAACAAATGTATCTTTGTTTTTGAAATGGAAATGAATGCCCTGAATGAAGTACAACGTCTTCGGTAATCCTTCACAGCGATAGGTAAAAATGTGCAAATGCGGTTGCATTAGCAGGATCGGTGTTACAAGATGGTTGGAATGCTGTTCGTCCCATTAGTCGGCCCAGCCCATCGTTAGCCCTGGACCTGTTAAGCGAATAATCCAGAGACGAAAAGAAAAAAACAAACGAAAAAGAACGAACCCACCGCGGATGCTCGCGCCTGCACCAATTAGACGATTCGCGTCCAACGCAAATGAAGCCGGCGTGCCAGAGGTACAGTTAGTACAACACACCCTCCCCCTCCCGTTGGGGAAGGTGAATCCCTCCCGATGCACGGTAGTCGCACGCGCCCAGCCCACCGTATTCGCCGGCCCAGCCCATCGTTAGCCCTGGACCTGTTAAGCGAAGAATCCAGAGACGAAGAGAAAAAAAAACCAAACGAAAAAGAACGAACCCACCGCGGATGCTCGCGCCTGCACCAATTAGACGATTCGCGTCCAACGCAAATGAAGCCGGCGTGCCAGAGGTACAGTTAGTACAACACACCCTCCCCCTCCCGTTGGGGAAGGTGAATCCCTCCCGATGCACGGTAGTCGCACGCGCCCAGCCCACCGTATTCGCCCTGGCGAGTGCGCACCGTCGGGAGTGTGCATTTATGTACATGCGCGCTACGCATGCGATCCATATTTTATGCAATAGACGTTACCAACTCTTGCAGCTCGTAATTTATAATTTATGGACTTCTTCGCCTCTTCACCGTGTGGACGACGGAAGGGCGTCCGGATTAGCTTTGTTCGCTTATCCACCTACTTTCCAAGCGCGCGCGCGGTGTGTGTGTGTGTGTGTTTGCGTTGGCTATCACTTTTCAAACCAATAGAATGGAAACCGGGCCGTGCGGTTGGTCTGTAGGGCCCAAACATTCAGCCGTCAGCGGCCGACGTCGTTCGGCCCGGTCGTCATCGGTGCGGGCACTCCTTGCGCCTAATCAATAAAGTAGAGCGTCTGAATGTTGTGCCGCGTCGCATGTTCGGTTGCGATAAATTTGCATAACCAAAGGTTCCCGGCGCTGGGAATGGTTTACAAAACTGATTATACTAATTGAAAGATGCTCGCTGTGGAATTAGTCATTCGTTGGAATGTGAATCGCCGCCGTGGGAGAGCCCTTGCATCGCTGCCTAGAACATTGGGTGGACATTGAAGCTTTGAAACCTTCAACAACAAGTCATTGCCGCACTGATCGATCGACCAATGGATCTCGCCGGGACTTACGCTGTCATCTCCGGAACATCAAAAGTTCCGACGACGCGTTCGTCGTCGATTTTCAAAAGATTTCAACGAAAAGATGCCTACAACATGAGGCGACGAACGTCGGCTATCCACTGAATTCGAGTGCTTAATTAAATCGCTCATTGTCAAAACATTTAGATGCAATTCAATAGAGGTAGGAGTAGCGAGATGACACAAGGAAAAAAACACGTTCGGCCCTTCATCCACCAGGATGTGGTGCGGACGAGATTACAGCATTCCGAGTTCACTCAATGAGTTCACCCAGCCCGTTGTAATGGCATCGATTGACAGCGAAGAGTACCATTTGATTGGGCTTTGAATGGAGGATGAGAAATTCCTTCCCTGACCTTTCGTCAGCATCATCTCGTCGCGTTCGAAGCACACGCTGACGAGGTGGAAGACTTCGATCGTCGCCATGACGGTGCTTTATTTTTCTCCATTTATTCGACTTTGGAATATCTTCCAACACATACACACGCACACGCCCGACTCTGGGACACGTAAGAGCGGGCACGAGAGATGAAAAAAACAAATAGCACCACTACACACGCATGCGACCGGAGCAGATTTACGAGATCCTGACGCGAGGCACGTAGACAAGAGATGAGAAATTAAAAATCGTGTATCTCCACGGGACGATCGTTTGCCTAGCGCGAACCCGGAACCCAGAATGGGACACCAGAGCTCCAGCCGTCGATCGCACCCGCTGTGCATAAACCGAAGCAATGCCACATGTTTGGGGCTTCGGGGATCCTTCGCACCGAAAATATTTAATCCTAAACCGCGTCCCAAAAGCATGCAGGGGTACATTAATTTATAGGCTGACTTCGCAGGAGCCTGAATCGTTTATGCCACACCACTCGACAAAATACTCAGCATATTTTCATCCAAACCCCCTTGAGTGTATGCCTGACACA